>JANHGB010054034.1:0-55436 GCA_026283785.1 Coracopsis vasa
AATAGCTCAGATCCTGACAGCATTCAGTGCACCAAATTTCAACAAGAAACAGTTTAGCAACTAAGGTACAGTATAAACCACTACTGCTACCACCAGTAATAATAATGATAAGGGAAATAACAAGAGAAGAGAATACAACCTCTCACCACCCGCTGACCGATACCCAGCCTGACCTGAGCAGCGATCTGGGCCTTCCAGGTAACTCTCCTCAGTTTCCACACTGGGCATGATGTGCTGTGGTATGGAATACCCTTTTGGTTAGTTCTGGTCAGGTGTCTTGTCTCTGCTTCCTCCCAGGTTCTTGTGCCCCTCCTCACTGGCAAAGCGTGACACTGAAAAAGTCCTTGATCAGAGTAAACATTACTTAGCAACAACCAAAAACCTCGGTGTTATCAGTGTTGCTCCCAGGCTGAAAGTCAAAAACACAGCACTGCACCAGGTACTATGAAGAAAATGACTGCTACTGCTGAACTCAAGTAGCAAAATTCAAATGAATAAAGAAGTTATGTCTATTTCACATAATTGCTGCACAAGGCTCTAGATGTCTGCTTTTATGCTACTTTTCCTTTCTCTTTCATTTATCTTTCCTAATTAACCTCCTTTTACAATGCCTTGGATTTCCCCCTGATGTGGACAAAAAGCATATACATTTTTTATTGGAATGTAATTGAAAGTCCCCTTTTATATCATTAATCAAGATCAGTTTCATTTTTAAAACATTCTCAGTGTATACAATTCCATTATAAAATTGCAAAAGAAGTGTTTAAAGATTATTACCACTAATGCTGTTTGAATGCATTGCATAACAGTGCTTCATCAGCACAGTCTCTGTAGCTTTAAGCTATCTTATGCCCTTTAAAATGAAACACTTCTACAGAAAATGAACCATTGAAAAAGAAAGCAAACCCCAACTTGAGCTAATGATTTTACAGAGAAAAACTTTTTAGAGATATTTCTGTTATGCAACAAAAGCAATGTGGTACATGAATAATTTATGACTAATAACATGTATGACTTGTAACTAATAACATAAATGAGGTTGTCTTCATGATAGGAAATGAGGCAACTGGCTTTCACTTTAAGAAAGACCAATGGTCAGGCAATTCCTGAGAATTAGAGTTTGAAAATACTTCAGATCTGCAAGAAGTATAATTTGCTCTGGGGTATCCAATGGCAGATGTCCCATAATATTGGTAAGTTGGACGTAGTAGTATTGAAAAGTGCAACATTATTCAGGGAGTGAAAACCTTTCTTTGTAGAAATGCAATGATCATTTATGCTCCATAGCATCTTGAGGATTCATAATCTTGGAACTAATTATAATGTTTCCAAACAGTGTTATATCTACATGGAAACTTAAATTGTGTTATTGAACACTCACAAACACATTAAAATGCTTCAAGATTTAAGGAAACATGTCAGATAAATTGTAAAATCACAGACATGGAGCTACTACTACTGTTGTTCATTTCAATAACTTGGTAATTAAAAGTAGCAGTCAGTAATTTCCAATATAATCTTTTTACATCAAGTTAAATGAATAGGTAAACGAAAACTTTGTTAGTACTTAAGCCAGTATATAAGGTTTCTCTCTATTACTCAGTTACTTGAGAAAGCAATCCTTAAAGAAAAAAGTATAATATTTTTATAAATCTTAAAAGTCCAGCACTTCAAAGTCCAGATTTCTGGTCAGACAAAGAAACATTCAAAATAATTCAAGCGTACACTTACATTTACTTTACATGTAAAGTAAAATTATTTTTATAAATTTAGTGCTGCAGTCTTACTTTGCCTGAAAGATGTAGTCATTTTGAGCAACAAGACAAGGAAAACAAATAAAGAGGGATGACAAAAGTCTTCCTCACTAAAAATTTTCGTGATTACTTTGATGAACATGTAGACATGAGTTAAATGAAAACCTAATGGTTTATTCCAATGAAACTGGAAACTTGGGAGCCTACTTCTGTGGTAGAATAAGATGTCATTTTGCTTGTTTGTTTGTTTAAATGCTCTGGCATTCTGTAAATTTTGTTGGCATGGTGAATCCCTGGAGTCAAATAAGGCAGTGTTACAAGAGGGAGCTGAGGTGAGTCAAATGAAAAGGGTGAGTAAGCATGCGCCTTTTGAAGCAGAATTACTGGCATGCTTCTGTTACATGCTGAGTTTACCAAGGCCATAACACAACAGCTCATCTCGTGCCTCCAAGGTAAAGACTGTGGTGCTTTATTCCCTACCTTCATTCTGTGGCCTGATAGTCAGTAGACTATCCCCAAACAGGTGTTCTTTTAGTGTATCCTTGAGACATCTCCTTGATTAGTAGTGGTTTTCTTTTATTTCATTATATCCTTGCACTGATATTATTGTAACCCTTGTTTCCCCATAAAATACCTTGTGCTTGACATAAAAATGGCATGTAAAGTGCTTATTAGCTTTACATCTTTAGCCTTGTCTTTCTATAGGAAACTTTGGTACTTACTTTGCATCTGAAATGCAATATTTAGAATTTTGTTTAAATTACATGATAGTCCATCCAGAACCTGGCAACATGCACTGCAAAAGTTAATCTGACACTATTTACACCACAAGGACGTAGTCGACATGTGTATTTGGCAAGTTTTCAGAAGCAGTTGCAATGAAGTTTCTTTATTCATAGTATTGTTGGATAGATATTCAGAAAGAGATCGAAATTGCCACTAGCTAACATTGCATATTTAATTTCAGTTCAGCAGGTGAGGCCAGACAGCGTCACTTGCCACCATGTGTATGTTGAAGTCTTCTATGAAAACAATCATTTAGAAATTAATGAGGGCTATCTTTTTTCCCTTTAAACTTTGGTGTTCAATGTATTTTATTCTCACAAAGTCAGTGCTATGAAGACAGGTTTTATCAGCTAAAAACCCTTTTTAAAATGTCTTACACACAGAGTCTGGTGCACTTTGGAAAACCTGCACTGAAGTCACACATCACTGGTAATATTTTAAGACCACTCTTTCATGTAGTATCCTCTAGTATTACCTTATTAAAAGTTCTTGGCATACTTTTTCTTAGAATCTGATCCTTGGAAAATAATTTCTCTGAATGTGTTTTTGATTCAGAAGCGTGCCCCAGAACATCTTCTCCAGTTGTAGCAATCTCTTCTCCACTTCTTTTCATTTTTCAGCTGTGTTTGCATGAGAAATTACAGAAAATTAAATCTTGCGAACTGAGTGCTGCAGCATCTGATGGAGCCTTCATTATGACAAAAATTGCTGGTCTTAATAAAAATTGTTCTCTAATGCAAGCATAGATCAATGGCTCACTTGTATATTCTGTTCCATAGAGTAACTCTATGCCCTGAAAAAAAAATTCTTTTATATTTATGGAAATCAGAGCTATTCAGAATGGTGGGAATTGAGGCAAAAATCTTTCAGATATTTGAAAATAAACTTGCAGGACATAAGACAGAGTAAATAAAGAAATTGGGACCAAAAAAAAATTTCGTGCTCAGTCTTCACTACTGAAATCCAAAGGGCAACATATAGCTACAAAGACAAGGGAAAATTACATGATGTTGTTATTTGTCTAGTAGATAAGCCACAAAAATACTTCCCCGTACTAACTATGGAGTGCTTTTTCAGTTCCTCCTTTTCTTAATACTGGAACTGTGAATTACACTTTGCAATGTATGGAACAACCTACTTATAATAGTATATTGTCTATGGAGCAGGCTTCCTTGGTATGCCTGCAGATCCTCTGGCCTTGTAGTAAAAACTACCAGAGAGAGAGGAACAAAAAATTTCATAAAAATCTCTTTGCTGTTATGCTCATTGTAGAAGTTTTGAGGTTGTATTTTGTTTGATTTGTTGGTTTTGTGTCTTCATCTGACCGTGTTTTGTAGCTAGAGGCAGCAATCCGAACTATTTACTTTCTTTTCATTGTGTCAGAAGGAGACTGCTTCACTTTCATCCTCCCAGAACCTCTCCTGAAGTCAACTGTCCACGTTGGAGTGGTTTCTACTCCCTCTTGGTCGCTGTGTCTGATAGCCATTGATTCTCCAATGACAGTGACTGACCTGACCAGATAAAAACACAGCCTTTGCAAAGACTACAAGGTTTGCCATGAAATGCTGGTTTAAATATGCTTGCCCTTCACATCTGTTTCAGCCTTACTTAAATAAGGACATATTGCAGTGAAGTAAAAACCTGTCCAGAACACTTAGAACCTCAGGAATGTTTCCACAGTTTAAGTGAAGTTTTTCTATTAGGATAAAGATTTAAAGATTGATTTAAGATTTAAATAAGGTTCACAAAAATTTTCTTTTATTTGGCCACAACATTTATACGTATGTTAGTTAAAATTGTCATAGTCCATCACTCCATAATCTTTTAAAGTCCTTTTTCAGTTCCTTCTTTTATTAATACTAATTAATTTAATACTAATTAATTAAAATGCCTCCTTTTATTAATATTAATAATTAAATCTTTTAACTTTCTTGTTTATCATTCTCACTCAAGTGAAAAGAACTTTGAAGTATTATGTTTTTTTATTAACCCTGTCTACAACTCGCTTTCCAAAGCTAAATACATTTAGATTAAAAACCTGGGTATATCTCATTTTGATATAAGTCCTCTGAAATATTTGAATATTTGTTCTGTTTGCTTCATCTGGCTGAGTTTAAAGGCTCTTTATCACAGGTAATAGATTAAGCCCATTTTGCTTTAAGCTGTAACATAACCATTAAGTTACTGTTCTTTCTGTCTGGCTAAATTGAATAAACATCACCAGGAAAAATGGATTATTTTTGTCCTTGTAAGAAATTAGCAAACAGCCAATATTCCTAGACACTAGCATAATTTCAACCTATGTGACTCCAACCATAATTTTTGTCCTGCCAAGACCTTCAAGCAAATTTCCAAACTGTGGGTTTATTTAAATCCATTCATTTACAGAATACACACTTTCTATGTCATCAGCTGGCTGAACGTGGTGGAAAATATTACTGAATGTGCAAGGGCAGTTATGCAGTGTTACAGTGTATTTAGGCACAGGACTCTGCCTCTGCCTTTCAAAACACCACAAATCCTCTGGGGCTGCAATACTTAGCAGAAAAAGTTTTGCTATTCACCTTAGCGGCTAGCATTTATTTAACCATAGGATGCAGATTTAAATGTGTTTGGAGTCTTACATCTCACCCATACTAATCATCACAAATCCAAGAATGATAATTTGAGATAAGTTGACATAGTGACTTGTAATACAGATATGTGGCAGTCTGAACAGACTAATTTCTGATCCTAGAAAAGAGTAGGCTATCCAAAAAAAGAGGTTATGTTTACAAATTGCATGCCTGGCCTTTTACACTGCCCAGTAAATAAACAAGGCCTGCATTTTTCTGCTCATTTAAGATTTTTCTACATAATCTCTAACAAATCTCTACTCATTTAGGATTTACAAAGACTAGGATTTTGCTTGAGAACTGTATGAAGGTTTTCACTGACTTAGTATTTATCTGTATAACTCTCTTAATTTGGAATAAAAAAAAAGTAGGAAACATCTACATAAAAGTTGAACCTGTTAAGATGATGTTAAGATCAGACACAAAGCATTTCCTGAGCCATACACTTAGGCATATGCCTCTGCAATACAATATAGTACTGTGTGAGATGCTTCTGTTAACTCTGAAGGCATTACCTTGTATACTGGAATTACTGTAGCCAATTACAACATCCTATCAGCTTAATGAGCACTGTTGAGAAGTAGATCATCTAGTTTTTTGTATGTTTTGTTGTTTGCTTGTTTTTTTTTTTCATTAAAAACAACTTTTAAAGATTTCTTTTCAAAGTAGGTATGTGAACTTGAAAAAAAACATGATGATGGAGAGTTTAAGATCACTTGAAGTCTATGTACATGTATGTGCTCATGTGTCTGTGTGAATATATTTCAAAATGACATGAGAACTGTATGAATGGAGGTCCAGAAGTAAAAACCATCCAGGTTATTGATTACACAATACTTTTTTGGTCCAAAAATCCATGCTAGTAGAGGTTGGTTTGTTGCTCTCCATCATCTTTGAAGAAACATGGAGAATGGGAGAAGTGCCTGATGATTACAGGAAGGCCAAATGTTCAAAAAGTGCAAGAAAAGGGACCCAGAAAACTACTGACCAGCCAGCTGCACCTCCATCCCTGGAAAGGCAATGGAGCAGGTCTTATTCTACTTGTTTATCTATGACCTGCATGAATGGCTAAAGCGTAGCCTCAGCAAGTTTGCTGATGATACAGAGCTGGGAGAAGTGACTGATACACCTGAAGGCTGTGCTGCCATTCAGAGGGACTTTGATAAACTGGAGAATTGGGTGGAGAGAAACCTAATGAGGTTCAACAAGGGGAAGTGTAGTGAAATATGTCTGGGGAGGAAGAACCCTAAGTACCAGTACAGGGTGGGGGCTGACCAACTATAGAGCAGTTCAGCTGAGAAGAACCTGGTAGTATTGATAGATGACAAGTTGACTATGAGCCGGCAGCGTGTCTTTGCGGCTGGGAGGGCCAAGAGTATCCTGGGGTGCACTGGGAGTAGTGTAACCCTTCTCTCTGGGCCTAAGCAAAACGTGAGGATTGAGTAGGACGTGTAACAAAACCTCTTCCCATCCAGGCTCTTCCAAGATATATCTATGATTTTCAGATCAAATATAATATGGTTTCACTGAAGACTAAAGGAAATCAGCAGAGAGTATAATAGGGTCAGAAATAGTCTTTCAGGAACAGTGAACTTTCATTTTTGAGGAATTTATTAACCCAGGGACATTTCAGTAGACTAACACAAGTGAGATCTGCTGTTTCTGTATTACTTTGTTTAGTAAAATATTAACACAATGCAAATCAGACAATAGAAATAGAAAGGCTTTGAGATCCATCTTCTGGCACAGATTCCTCTTTCTTTATTTCGTTTTATATGTGCTGGGAGAGACATCTCTACAGCAGTAGAACTTCTTCCATTAGAATATGTGGAATACAGAAAACTCACAAAATTGATTCTATAATCCTGTGCACCCTGAAATGCAACCAAAATGGTTCTTGACATGTAATTGTGTGCAACAAAAGAATCGTCTGGCAGAGCTAGTTTGTGTGACACAAAGCACATTTCTTAGTGCAGAATCACAATCCAGTTATTCTATATATTTGATTTCCAGCATGAAAAGCCTGTGGTTGTAGTATAACTACAACTTCTTTTCTTTTCTGTAGTATGTGTAATCTGAGTGATTCTTTCATTGGGCCACAGAAATAAATGCTGTAAATCAAACCATAATAAAACAAAATGAACAAATTCCACAGAGGTGACTACAGAAAGTCAGCTGGGATATGAAGTGAGAAGCAGAAGCCAAATTCTGCAGCATTGCTGTGGGAAAAAATTGGATAAAACGTCTGCAAAAGTGTTGGCTCGACAGCAGAACACTGAAAGATTTTCCACAATTCTATTTTAGATTATGTGTATATATATATGGGATTTTTCCTTGAAAGAAAGTTTGAATTAAAGAAATATTAAGGGTGAATTTCAGTTCACAGAATGTTTTGATGTAAAGTTTAGCTAATGTATACTTCATCTAATCCTTGTATAGTCCCTCTGTAGTCAGTGAAATGAAAGAAGTCCATAGATGTCTTAAGTATTTTCAGTTGTCTTTTTCTCTGGAATTGTCTAACTTTGTCCATTCATATGAAGAGGACCTCCAAAAACTAGCCTAAATTTAGATGTCAAATGTTTAGGTGCCTAAATTAAGACAGATGGAATCTACCCTTAAGTACTAACAAACATTTGTGTCATGTAAGTGCTGCTCATAATATGAAATTACCTTGATTCAGTAGAAATAAAGCTGAGTACTCACATTGTCACATTAGCTTTAAGCACTGTTTTGGGTTTGTTTTGGGTTTTTTTTTCCCATCTCTATAGGAATTATGGAACTAACTTACAAACAAGACATATTTTTTCTTTGTCATGATTTTTTTTCTGTCTCTAATCTGCCATCATTTATTTGACTTCTCTTTTTTATCTCTTCCCTTTATTTTTTTCCTTAGTTTGAAACACAGCAGGAGTCTGGACCTGGCATAGCAATGACACTGGCTGTAGTTACTTCCAGCTGATTTCAAACCTTGTAATGAAAACAGGAGATACAAAGGAGAAAAAATCCATTTACTACAAAGTTATAATGGAAAGAAAGTAGACAATAAGAGTTTTGAATAAATTTTCAACAATTTAAATGAACATGGACTATTGTAAATGAATGGTGAACTGTTAGAACTAAGTGTCCTTGAAAGCTATATAGGCCAAGTGGAAGGCACAATATATTGCAAAAAATCAAATGTTGCTGAAGCATTTACGAGAGTGAACATGAAGAGAATTAGTGCCAGATGCAGTTCCAGTAAGGCTATTGAATTTACAATAATGAAGGTATGAAATATCTTGGACAAACTTGTCCTAAGATACTTTTCAGTTGGAGGAAAGAGAAGACAGACAGTATTATTAGTGTGCAGGTAGAGGTGCTATTTCTTGTTAAGTGAAGTTGATATTACATAGAAGCATAGAATTCTATGTGTACACACAGGTATCTTCCTCCTGTCTTGCTTTCCCATACCCTTTCATCAGCTTCCTTGGTTGCACAAATGTCACCCAATACTTTCTGGATCTCTGGGAAAATGTCTTTCTTTCTGTCCCACTTTTGGGGCTTACTTGCTTGTTTGCCTTCTGCTTCATATAAACTCTCAGCTCCTCTTAGGGATCTAAGAGAATGAGCTCTTGCTACAGGCTCCCTCCAGGCTCTGCCACTGTGCCTCTCCACTCTCCTGACATTTCTGCCAGTCATATATGCTTACTTGTCCTTTGAAAAGACACCATCTCCTTCTGCTTTCAGATAGTGTCCCTTGGTCCACAGGTCTGAAGCCAAGGCATATAGGCAGCTTTTTTTGACAGAAACAATTTTAACAGAAATTTGGGTAATGCCCAGACAGTACCTAAACGAAAAATAAAAGATTATACCATACACCATATGCATTAAGAACTGGAGAAAAAGCTTCTGAAAAGCATTTCATGCTTGGTAGAATCACTACGTTTCTGTTCTGTATAAAACTATGATGTTTTATTTGCTTAATGCTATGGTCTTATTACTGAACCTTAACTGTCTCCAAATGGTATACTAAATACTTATAAAACCAGACTTTCTTGTAGATTTTCTGGCTCATCATGTCTTTTAGCCTGAAAGCTAAGTTCTAATGCAGTGGCAATTTCTTTCCTCACACTTTATAGCAGGGGACAGCTGAGGGAGTGGGTGTTCTGTTGACACCTGATGGGAAGACCTGGAGAAGATAAATAACTGGGATTTTTGTTAAAGAGCTTTTATAAATGATAAGGCTTGTAACAACGTGTAGAAATCTTGGCTAATTAACTGTATGAATATTCCTAGGTTTACAGTTTGACCTAAATGTTGGTAATTACTTTTAACATCAGGATGCAAAGGCTAGCACCTAGGAAAAAAGGTGAAGGAAAGAGAGAAGGAGAGCAAGAGACTTTATGTAAATGTCTTCCATGGTGTGAGAGATGCCAGAAGCTGCTGAAGGATTTCCTGTGAGCTGAGAGACTATTCACCCTTAGCAAGATTACACGCATTTATTCTAGGAGCTGAGACAAAAGCATTAGCAAAGCTGTGGGAGTTTGATGGAGAGGTAAGGAGTGAGGAGCAGCATGAGGCAGAGCGTGTGGGACAAGATGTGGAGTGAGGCAGAGACAGGGAGGATGCAGAAGCAGTAGCAGAGGCGGCTCACATGGTGCTAAGAGCTGAGCAAGCCACAGGTAGCAGCTGCAGCAGCAAAGCAGCCAGCAGGAAGAGCATGAACAACAGATCAGATGGGCTTAAATCAAACCTTGATGCCTAATGAGAGCTAAAAATGTTAACAAGTGAATAAAAATTATTTCAAGGGAGGGAAAACATTAGTCTCACTGTAGTCAGAGGAAAAGGCTGTGAGGTTTTACATTTTGAGCACTGTTTTTACCTTCTTTCTTAGTTAGTTTTTCTTTGAAGTTTTTATTTTGTTGGAGTTTCACTCCTTTAGTAAAAATATTACTTGTAAACAATTTCAATCATGCTTATAAGTGGAGCAAATTAGTCACATGAACACTGGAACATTCACTATATTTTTCCCAGGTTTCTTGATAGAGGCCTGACCTGATGTTTTTGTTAATATCCCTCTACAGTTATTTTTAATTTTCATTAGTTAATTCATGTGTTTCATACTGGCTTCATAGCCTTTTCGTCATTCACAATTTAAATTTAAATGGATTGTGTTTTCTTTTCTTTATATGATAGAACGACTCCTATAAAGAGATCTCCCTTCAAAATAAATTCAGTTACTCAATCCTGGTTTCTTTTATACTCTTCCTCACTTCTGAAATGAATTCTAACTCATTTGAAATCTGTCAGTAAAATTATTTAAGGTACATTTAGTTACATTTTGTATGACTGAGTTTTAGCCAAGATAATTTAAAATTCATTATTTAGTAGCACTCTGAAGTTGTGTAAATAGTCCATTGTAATGCATGACTGATTGATTTATTGATAAATATGGCTTCTTCAAGGAGGAATAGGGATCAGTATATATCATCCAAAAGCTATTAGACTGAACTTCATTGCCTCCTTAGGGTGCAGTTTGACAAAATAGGTTCCAGTCAGTTGATAGGTTGGGTAGTGTGCCTATATATAGAGGCAAGGAACATTAGCATCAGTGGAGTCTTTGAAAGTAACATTGGAATGAGTGTAATAAACCCTGAAAATAACAGTAGTTCATGCAGTGCTGGCAGATTACAAAATCTCCTAACATTTTAAATGCCTGTGCTGCAGTCCTCTGAAGAGAAATAGTGCACCAAGACATGATGAGAATTTATTCTTTTATGGGCATGGTAGAGACAGTGTCCTGTACTACAGGAAGGAAAGAGTTAAACACTTACTCTGTGTGTAGTAGTGTTTAGCAGTGAACCTTTACATCTAGTAAAATTAATACCACTTTGTGTGTTTCTTTGACCCTAGTCCTCTTGACTTTAACTCCTCTGATACAGATGTCTAGACGAATCCAAATACATATACAATAAATATAATCTGCTTTGAAGGACATATGGTGCAGCTCAAAGAAGTATGAACAAGAGCTGTTAGTTTTTCTATAATATAGTCTGTCCATCACTTCTACATTGAAAAATGCAGAAAATAACCAAACCCTTAAAATCAAAAGTCTCTAAGGATATCTTTTCTCTGCATCTGTTAAGTACACAAAGCAGGTAGACACAAAGCTACTGAGGGCTGCTTCATATTTTTAATCTAGAGTTTATACTAACTTATGTTATGAGACTTAAAACTACTCATTCTTACAGAAGTGACACTTCTCAGGACCTTTAAACAGCTCCAGACAACATTGCTTCATCCTCAGAAGCTTGTGGGAGCTTAGAGATCATCTAGGTTTCACAAGCAGTAATCCAGTTTAAAGAAAATATATACTGCCTAATACATGATAGAGTCTTTGAAACAGGCAAAATCAATGTGGGAAAATTTTAAGAACTGAAAAGGGATGGCAGAAAGATACCATTTTGATGGAAAGTCTGGGATTACTCTGAAGAACTAAATTGTTCTCAGTTACTAGGAATCATAAAACCAAGCTAGGATGGTCCCCCCAAAAGAGGTGTGAACACATGTTGTAAGCAAGTTGGAGTGGTTAAGTAGCCAAGTTCACTTCATACAAGAAATCTCCAAGTACAGGTATGGCCATTCTTATTTTTACAGTCAAGTTCTTCCTATGAACAAAAAGCAAATATACCTCTATGCAAAGTCATGAGATCATTCTTACTGCAAATGAAATTTAAAGAATATAATCAAAAAAGCACTGTTCAGTTCTATTTATTGCAGAAAAAGAAAGAAGAAAGAAAAAAAAAGAAAGAAGACATAAAAAGAAGAAAAAAGGAAATTAAAAAAAAAGGAAAAAGTCAGAAGAAGGAAGAGGGAAGAAGGGAGAGGAGAAAGGTGAAAAATCTAACTAAATCCCAGTCAAATTCATTGCATGTGGTCTTGCCAGCAGCTATCTCTTTCTGTCTCATGTCATACTCAACCTTCTACTGGCCTTTGGAGTCTAAAGATTCAGTCTCTGGTGATGAGGGCAAGAATGAATTTTCTGCCCCAGAATTCTTACAAGATGGAAGATTATGATGGAGGTCATGGTGGTATGGTACTTCTTCTTTCTAGATCCCACTTGGCACTATTATTTCTGTTACATTTTAGACAGTCACTCTTTTTTTCACTCTGCAGCTCTGTGTTATATCCACATTTACACATATATCCACAGAGTGTGGAATGCCTTAAATCCTCCACAGGTTCTTTGTTCTCTGCTAATCCTGTGTATTGGGTTTACATGACAAGGTTTTGGTAGCAGGGGGACTACAGGGGTGTCTTCTGTGAGAAGCTGCCAGAAGCTTCCCCTATGTCTGATAGCCAATGCCAGATGCCATCAAGATAGATCCACAGCTGGCCAAGGCTAAACCTATCAGCGACAGTGGTAGCACCACTGGGATAACATAGTTAAGAAAGGGGGAAAATTGCTGCACAACAGCAGCTGGAAGACAGGGGTGAGAATATGTGAGAGCACCAGCCCTGCAGACACCAAGGTCAGTGAAGGAGGGGAGGAGGTGCTCCAGGCACCAGAGCAGGGATTCTTCTGCAGCCAGTGATGCAGCCCATGGTGAGGCAGCTGTGCCCTTGCAGCACATGTTGATCCATGGTGGAGCAGATTCCACGTGCAGTTCATGGAGGACCCCACACTGGAGCAGGCGGATGCCCAAAGGAAGCTGTGACCCAGTGGGCAGCCCATGGTGATGCAGGCTCCTGGCAGAAGCTGTGGTCCCGTGGAGAGAAGAGCCCTCACTGGAGCAGGTTTACTGCAGGACTTGTGATCCCGCAGGGGACCCACACTTGAGCAGTCTGTTCCTGAGGGACTGCACACATGGAAGGAACCCATGCTGGAGCAGTTCAAGAAGACCTGCAGTGGGAAGGACTCGTGTTAGAGAAGTTCATGGAGGACTGTCTCCTGTGGGAGGGACACCAGCCTGGAGCAAGGGAAGAGACTGAGGAGTCCTCCCATGAGGAGGAAGAAGTGGCAGAGAAAATGTGATGAACTGACCAGAACCCATTCCCCATCCCCCTGCACCACTTTGGTGGATGAAGGTAGAGAAATCAGCAGTAAAGTTGAGCCCTGTAAGGAAGGAAGGATGGCCAGGGGAGAGGAGGTAGGTGGGAAGTGTTTTAAGGTTTGTTGTTATTTTCTCATTATCCTTACTCCAATTGGTCATAAATTAAGCTAATCTCCCCAAGCTGAGTCTGTTGTGCCCATGACAGCAATTGGTGAAGGATCTCTCCCTGTCCTTATGTTAGCCCATGAGCCTTTAATTTTTTCTCTCCCCTTTCCAGCTGAAGAGGGGAAATGATAGAGTGGCTTGTTAGGCATTTAGAGTCCAACCAGTGTCAATGCAGCACACTCTAAAACTGGCTCAGCTGAGTTCCCTGGTCTATATTTCTTTACCTAAAACTGCTGAGTAGTTTATAGCCCTAGGTCTCCAGCATCATCCCGTGCTTCCTTTCTGATCATGACATGTCTGTTCTCCTATACACTGTGTCCTGTGTCCCTGCCTTTGGGGCCCCCTGCTCTCAAGCCAGCCTAGTACTCCTGCAGTGTATCTATCATACATAAATATGTACATTGTTGGAATCATACACAGAGTAATTACTTGCTAGTGTTCTCTAGATAAGAATTATATTAAAATACACAGAGAGAGAAGGGCACGTAAAACTCAGTAGGTAGAAGTGACCTCCTTGTCATTGGGAAAATTGCTGTTACAGCTAAACAAAGTGAAAGAACGTAGGCCAAAACAAGTTCACACATGGAAAGCTGAACTATTTTCAGTGCTCAGGCCTTATCCAGTTAGTTCACAGCTTCTGTCCACTGACTAATCATGGCAACGGTGTATGCACTGAACTACAGGACTTCATTATCAACTGCATTTTGGTGTCTTTGTACCCTGGAAGCCCCCAGTCTTCCATATTACTCTAGTCCTTCCCTTACAAAGTTGTGCTAATTCTTCTCAGTGTCTTCACTCATAATTCTTCTCTTTTTGTTATGTCCATATTCTCCTGGACTGTGCCTTAGCAAAAAGAAATAAGCCACTTATTTTCTTGTTAATTGACATAGTAGGAACAGTAATTGGTAATATTCGTCTCTTCTTGGAAGGCTTTATTTAAAACTATAGAGATTAAAAGACCTGTGGTGGACATCTTGTTGAGGTGAGCCAGTAGCTTTGGTCTCACTTACATCAGTAGGAAACCATGGCTATTTTGGATGAAGATGAACATTTTTCTGCTGAAAAGATGAAATTGGAAATTACAGATAAATTGTTAAAAAACCCCACTGTCTTCAGCTGGAGAGGAAAGCTACATCAGACTTATCCTTGACGTATTTGGTACGTTTCCTGTAGCTGAACACCTATGTTACAGAAGTTTTATCTCCAGACTCTGGTCCTGCCTTTACCACCAGTTCGTCTCCTGGAAAGCAGGAACAGAACCTTGATCTTGTCTTTGTAATCAGTCCTAACGTAAGCAAATGCCTAAATACGTCCTATGGCAATGCCTGTGCAATGACTGAGAAGAACGTCAAGTATTAACATACTGCCTCTGACGCTGCAAGGTCATCCTGGGCTGCGATGCTTTTCTCAGCACTTCTTCCAAGAATAGCATTTGAACCTTGATTGCAGCCTTGCTTTTCTGAAGTGTCGCCTGGCAACAAATTATGCATCCAGTGATTAGTTTTTTTCAACTTAAGCATGTTTGTAGCTGAATTTCCTCAAACTTCTCTGACTTCAACATTTTCTGCTTGATTAAAATGACAGCAAAAACTTAGTCACAAGAAGCTATTTTAAAAGATACTGAGCTTTGAAATGACTGTAATAAAGTACTGCTTTTGATGCATTCCTGCCATACGTTTGTATTTGCCTTATTAGAAGTGAAGATTTATATGGAGAGAGCTTTTATTTTTTTATTCCTTTTCTGCACAGCTTTTGCACATGGCGTGCCTATGTTTGATCCTTCTGCCAGAAGGAGAAAAGCTGTAAGTTGCACATTCAAATAGAGGTATACAGCTGAATATAAAATGAGAACACAGTTATAGGCAAGCCCGAAAAAGGTCATGTAGAAAATGAAACACTTCCTTTCTAGTTGTAGAGCAGGCATACATGGAGTCTTCAGTGAGTTAGCACTCTAGCCACTTTTGTTGATATATGCTTTTGGGGGGGTATAAGGACATACGTATACAGAGTGAAAAGGAAAGTTCAGCAGGTGCCAGTGATTTTAAGCTTCATTTTCTTATCCTGTCTTCTATGTCTTCAGTATCTATGGCAATAACTTTCATTCTACTTTTGTATTTATAGTCAGTCACAATATGTAAGGGACAGTTTAGCTATATTCTGCTACTGTTTATATCAGTGTGACACAGGAGCTTTTCTTTTTACATATATCAATGAAGAAAAAAAGTAAAAATCAAAGTACTTATGGTTCAAAGGGAAACAGAACTACTGGAATAAATACTTACAACATGCCTGGAAATAAATAGTCCTGGGAGAGGAAGCTGTAGTAATGAGGGCTGGGATCAAGTTAGATTCTGCCTTAAAAGTCAGAATGGGATAGGAGCTGTACCAGGAGAAATGTGCCTGCCTCTGAAACATTTGCTGCAGCCATGCAGAGCAGCATGAAATTGCTTTCTTCCCTCTTCCACACTGCTCTATTTCCCAGCATGGTTTTCACGACTACTGCCTCAGCTGTTCCATCCTGCTTAACCCAAATGTGGAAACAAGTACTCATCTAGCCACACCAGGCATCTAAGCCACTTGCTTGTGGAGCAGTACATGCGGATGGGTTGACAACTTAGAATTATGGAATCATTTATGTTGGAAAAGACCTATATGATCGTCAAGTCCAACTACAAGCCTAGCACTGTCAAGTCCATCACTAAACCATGTCCCTAAGTGACACATCTACATGTCTTTTAAATACTTTCAGGGATGGTGACTAACCAAACCATGTCCCTAAGTGACACATCTACATGTCTTTTAAATACTTTCAGGGATGGTGACTAACTGTGTCTCCGGGCAGCCTATAAGAATGGTTAAGGAATTTTTCCTGATATCCAATCAAAACAACTTCTAGCACAGCCTGAGGCCCTCTCATCCTAACTTGATAAGTTTTTGAAGAAAATGACAAAGCAATGCATAAGTATCTCTCTCTGTGTCTCTCTGTATCTCTTTTATCTTAAAGCATGTGATAGAGTAGGCAACTGACACTAGCAACAGCAGTCATGAAAAAGACATAGATGTTTAATGGCAACAGCTTGTGGAGGACACAACTTCAGCTTTCAGCAAGTGAGGAATAAATGCCACATTGACTGAATCTTTCCCATCTCACACAGGCTTTCCCTCTGCTTTTATCATATTTGAGCAGAATTTGGCACAGTAAAAATGGCATCCCCCTCCTGTCAAGTGGGTTTGCTCCTACAGTGCCTGTGAATAGGCACCGTGCAAGATGATTCAGAGTGGAGCCTCCTCCGGATAGGCATCGCTTGTGCTGCTTTGAATCAAACATGGTATGATTTTTACTTACTGCTGTAAATTGGCTTTGTTTGCATATCTATGTGTCAGTTTTGCCTACATACCAAAATGTTATCTGCCTCCGATTCCTTCAGAAAGGGAAGATGCATTTCTCAACACATAAGGACTGAGAGAACTGGGAGAACTTGAAGAACTGAGGTCAGGGTCTGTTTCGAAGGCATCTCTACTGGGACTGTTGTAAAGGTGTATCTTTCAAAAGTATGTTGTATGGAGATTGATGACTTCAGTGCCACAGCTGCTTAATATACATTAATGAAAAAAAGTTTATAGAAGCTTTTTAGGTGTTTCAAATTTGAGAAGGTGGTGGTGGGAGCGACAGGACACAGAAAGAAATACTCTTTCTAGTTTGTTCAATCACAGGTAGAAGACTTCTGGTTTCATAGCCTTCTTATGCCTTCTTCATCCATCTCACAACCCTCTGAACAGTCCAGTTATAATTTTACTCATAATTTCCACCAGTATGGAAGGCTCAGCCTCTGATATTGGATGTATTTTTCTGAAAACTTTTCTAATAATTTTTCTAAGCATTTAGAACAGAGGAAAATATTTCTTTATGTATGTTGTGCATTTGTCCACACTCATTGGTCAGTCTGTGTGTTCAGGGCTGCCAGCAAAGGCCCAGCACTCAGTTTCTCTTTTTGTATTGTCACACTTAAAAATCATAATAGGAATGCTTTTTGGGTTGGTTGCATGATAGCTTTCAAAGTGTGAAGAGGAAGATAATATGTCATGGGCAACTGCACACTGCATTTCTGTAATTATTTTATTTTAATTTCCGATTTACAGCAGATGGTTGTGAAGCAATTATTAGAGATAACTATGTATGTTTGCGAGTGTGAGAAAAAAGGAAAGAGATTACTTATTAGTAATATGGTACTGCCTTCTGCTTTTAAGTACTAGACATACTGAAGTGATTGGCATGCCTGGTGACACTTCCTTAACCTGTGTTTTCTTAAAAGAAGCTGTAGAAGTTATTATAAAAAGAGTGCAAGGAGCATCATAAAACAAAGTGAAAAGTAAAACAAAAATCAATCTTTATAATACATAGGATACATTTAGAGGGAGCTACAGAGGAATACCATTTATCAGAAAACATCACCAGGCATACAGGACCATTTATTAAAGATCACAATGTGTGTGAATATTATCTTTTTATAGACCTGAGAGGTCTTAAGGGGCTGATAAGTCATAAATTCAAGCTAAGGAAGAGGATAAACTTATAGTTTGAGGGATGGGAAAATATATTTTGCTGGTTTCTTAAAAAAAAGTAGAAGAGAGGGATCTCCATATTAGGCTAGAGATCATAGGATTTTTATTTTTTTTAGTCACTTTGTTCCATGAAAGGGAGATACAGTGTATCCTGATGCCCCAGTATTTATTTTATAAGACATCAATATGATTTTGGAACAAAAACACTGCAATAGAGCAGGATCCTTCTTCTGCTTCCTACAGCTGTTCCATACCCCTCGATTCACCTCTGCCTTAAGCTCTGTGTTCTGCCTCCACTCCCTCATCTCACCCAGTGCTTTCCTGCCACTCCATATTATTTTAACCCACCCTCCAATGATCAGTTTCTACCAAGCCATGATTATGTTGGTTTCTGGCTCCAGTTTAAGGCTCAGCCAACCCACAATAGTTCAGTTGCCCTGTCTCCATTCACTGATCCTCTTAATATAACAATAATTGCTTCAAACCACTGAGGTGCTGAAGGAGCTAAATTTTCTTGGGGGAACTAGAAAATTTTAGTAATGCATTAAATTTTTGCTTTACTTTGCTTTTAAAATTGTTAAAAGCATTCCAACTAAGATTTAGAAAGAAATACTTAGCGTAGACAGATTGCCAGGATGACAAAGCTCTGGTCCAGACCAAAAATATTTGGTTACTTTTGAAACCCAGGAAAAAGGTCTTTTCCTGGCAATTGTCAATATTAGCAACCCAGTTTATAATCTAAGTATCTTTTATGGGTCCTTTTAAACTTAAAGCAGATGTTGAATACCTAAGTGTTTGGCTTAAGTGGTAAGGTTTTTGTAGCCTACAAGGTGGTGGGCAGCTAGAGGATTGGCTTTTGTGAGAAGAAATCAGGAGCATAAAGCCGGTTCCAGACAGCTCCAAAACAGACTCACTGCTGCCAAAACTGGTCCCATTAGTGACACTGATGACAATTCTGTGATAACTTAAGAAAGTGTAAGAAATTATGTGCAGCCACTACGAGAGAGGAGTGAGAAACTGAGAGAGAAACATTCCTGCAAACACCCAGGTCAGTAAAGAAGTAGGGGAGGAGATACTCCACATGCTACAGCAGAGATTCTCCTGCAGCCTGTGGTGCAGTCCATGGTACAGATCGTGGTAAGGCAGCTGTGCCTCTGCTGCTCATGGAGGTCCATAGTGGGGCAGATCTCCACTGCAGCCCATGGAAATCTCCTGGCAGGTTCTGCAGCAGGTGGAGAAAATCTCATTCTAGAGCAGGTTTGCTGGCAGTAGTTGCAACTTACAGGAGACCCTTGCTGAAGCAGACCACTCCTGAAGGACTATACCTCATGGAAAAGACCCACACTGGAGCAGGTCTTGAAGAACTACAGCCCATGGGTAGTACTGATATTGGAGAAGTTCACGAAGGACTGTTTCCTCAGGGAGAGACCCCATGCTGGAGCAGGGGAAGAGTGTGAGGAAGAAGAAACAGCAGAGATTAAGTGTTATGACCTGACAGCAGCCCCCATTCCCCATCCTCCTCACACCATTCAAGGGGAGGAGATAAAAAAGTCAGGAATGAAGTTGAACCTCAGAAGAAGCCAGGGTAGGGAGAAAATGGTTTTAGTTTTGCTTTGATTTCTCACTATCTTACTCTGTTATTAATTGGCAAACATTAAATTGATTTCTCCATGTCAAATCTGTTTTGCTTGTGACAGTAATTGGTGAGTGATCTCCCTGTCCGTATTTTGATCCATGAGCTTCTCCATCATATTTTCTTCCCTTTCCTATAGAGGAATGTGAGTAAGAGAGTGGCTTGGTGGGCACTTGGCAGCCAGCCAATATCAATCCAACACAATCTTTTGTGAAATGAGTGTTGTTGATACTGATTCATTCATGACATTTATTTCCTAAATCATGTTTCTCTTACTCAGACTGGATGAGCAGTAGGTGAGTCTATAACTGGCTTTTTAGATGTCTGTCCCCAGCTTGAGCCTGAGTTACATGCATACAGTTTAGGAATATTGAGAAAGATTTTATTTTTCCAAATTAAAAAAAAAAAAAGTGAAATAAATGGAATAACATTCTTTTTCATAAGTTTCCAAGTATGAGTAAAAAACTCTCAACTGTAATCTAGCAGTGGTAATAAGCTCTTCTTCTGCTATGATTTTTTTATTTTCATTATTTATTTTTATTTTTCTGTCTTTATATATATAATATGTATGTTCAACGAATTTTACTTTTTTTTTTTAACCTGAACTGTATAAACATTTTTAATGGCATAAATCAAATGCAAACTTATTTATGTAAACTCCATGACATATACCTGTATGTATGCAATACTTAATGCTGATAATTTTCAATAACAACATGGGAGAATCATACAGATTTTTAGAATTATGATAATAATATGAAGCAGCTTAGTAAATTGTACTAACAATATTTGTGTTTTGGTATAATAGAATATTTTCTGAATCTTGTTTTTTAAATCACTGCTTTTCATTCTAAGGACAAATGTTTTCTTCTGAGGGTCTGATTAAGATCCTACTGATGTCAGTAGAAGTAGTACTTGGCTTAAAATAAGCATGTAACTCACATTATCATTATGGTATAGTAATTACATGCATCATCACAAGCAGAATGTGCCCCTAGGTGAGTTCTAATGTAAAATATAGTGTGTACTGTACACACATTCTGTAGATCATTTTAAAACCTGGGGATAGTATTTTCTATGGGAAAATTGCAGATCTGGGACTGCACTGTATATCAGGAATGATTATCACCTGCTATAAGTATGAATTTCATTGTACTGCAAAAACCTGTGAATGTCTCTCTGCACCTTTATACCACAGTGTAGAGTCACAGATAAAAAGTCAAAATGACCTCAGTTATTTCAGATGAATGTGAGGTGTTTGGAATCTGTGGATCCTACTGTCTCATCTTGAAGGTTCAGGTGGTACCTGAATGTATCTAACATTGATGTTGGCTTTTGTTTCCATGAGTCTGCTTAGCTTCTAGTGAAGCAGATGTATTATACTGAGACAATTAATTTTTCCTTAACAAGATACTTAAAATCTCCATTCAATGACAAGTTAATGCTTGGATATGATGTTAGTTTTTTATATATACCACTGTTGAGGTTTTTGCTTGGTTTGGGTTTTTTTTCACAGTAATGAACGAAGTTACTGCTTTCTGACATCTCCAATGTTCTTTCATGTAGTGTACAAGCATTTTGCCCTCCAGTACCAGTGTCAGAGACGGCATCACTATTTTAGACAACTGGTTTATGTGATATTTTCTACCTTGTTGCTTTTTCTCCTGTAGTAGCCTTCCAGGAGTTCAAAATTTTTTTATCTGAATCTCTGGCTTTCATGTCTTCCCAGAGAAACAAATTCATGAGACAAAATATATACATATAACATGAAATTGCATATGTCAATTATGTTCATACTTGCTCAAGTCTTTCTCCAAATTAGCACAACTCAATTTATCTGACACCCTGCCCACAGGTGATGGGTAACAATATTAAAAAGTGACTGTATGTTATATATAGTCCTATATCATGGCATTCAAAATAATAGGGTGCTCCTCATGTTTTCAGTCATATTACTGATATTTCTAAGTGCCATTCCAGGTCACCTCTCTCTCCATTGATTGAAAAGGATCAAGCAAAGAAACTTAGAGGAAAAATATATCGGAAACCTGTGTCTTAGCAAAGAACAGTTCTGATTGACAAAGTGAAGCACTTGACCTGTATCCTTAGATCTCAGCATCAGTAACAATTAAGCACTATGATTGTCCTCTAAATTGCTTCCCAATGGCCAGTAAACCCAATAACTGTTCATGCCACAACACAGATGACAAGACACCCAGTTTATTATTCAGGCAGATGGCTTCTCAAATCTGTGCTCCTCTCTTTATCTCATGAGCATGGTTGGATACTGCAAAATACAGCTAATCTGCAGCATATGCAAAAACCAAGTGGGAATCAAGCAGCAAACTTACTGCTGTGTAATATATGCTCAGGTGAGGCAAAGTGTCCAGCTAAGACTCCCATCTGGGTTGTTTTGGAGATGGATTGATTTTAAGCTATATTGTTGAATATGCTATTAGCCCTCTATGAAGCATTTCTGTGGCAGGTTTTTACTAAACACACATAAGTAAATATATTGGTATATGTTGAATACATATAGCCAAATTAAAGTTGTATATTGTATTTTGGAACTAATGACTGTTACATGACTTAATACAGTAACTCTCTCACAAAATATGAATGAATTCATATTTTCAAGTAAGCATTTGGTGTGAATACAAATTTTGCCCTCCACAAAGTGAATACAAGATCAACTTTTAGTATCATGTGTCTATCCAATACCCCCTTGTGTAACTACTGCTAGTACTAGTGTTACATTTTGCCTGCTACATAGAGATTTGAGATATATAGGATTTAGTCTATGGTTCTGTGAATCCAACATAGGAAACAGTGTTTTTAATGAACCATTTATAAAGCAAAAACTACCTCAAAACTCACCAGCGTTTTTTTAGAGGATATATTGGTGTATCCTCTTTAATAGAGTTTTGTGCCTGCATTAGTTTTACTGCTCTGTTACTTTTGGAAAGTGAGACAGAAAAAGTACTATATTTTGAGTGACTAATTGTGTAATCACATATCCTCAATAATTCAAAATGAGTCGAGCCTACTGAACAACTAACTAAATTAAATGTCCTGAATTTAATTTAAGTAAAGATCACATTTTGATAAACTAATCTATGAGTGGATTTTTTCTCATTTAACTTGTGTCCATCTAAAATTAGGCACCTAGTCCAAATCAGTTGTCTAAGATCCTTTTACATTCCATAAAAAGTTAGACACCTCCAGAGATAGTGAGGATAAATCTGCCTTTGGAAACAGTTATCTTCCTTCACTTTCTATGTAGAAGGAGCCTAAATTTAGTGTAGATATCCAACTTTTAAAAATAGATTGAGTCCCATTAAATGCTTTTAAAGGAGGCTCATAGACTGAGGTAAGAGTCATTGTAAGTAGGTAATTACAGTCCACTTACCTGTTAAACCCATTACCTTTAACATTTGATGGACAATAATACGGATGAATCTCTTGTATTGCAAGAACAAAACTGTTTATCAGCAGTAATGTAGTTCATGCAGACCATAGTTCTTTCATAAGAGAATTCTGGAAGAACTTTATATAGCAATTCATTGACAGTGATAAAATGATCGGGCCTGAGAGCTTGTTATGTAAAACCCAGTGTGTATGAAAAAAAAATTACTGAAATGGCCATTTGTTGTGAAATCCACCAAAACGTCTTGCAGCAAAATAAACAAAGGAAAGTCACAAAGCCTATTATAAAACTAATAAAAACAAACCACAGAAAATAGCAACCAGAACTTTGTTTTTTATTTTTATTCTCTTATGTTGAAAAAAGGTTAGGAGGTACAATGAAAGAGTCTGACACTAAAGTAAAAATGTGAGTAGAAAAATGACATCAAGAAATTGTGGAGGTGGAGAGTAGGAGCACAGCAAAGGTAGAACAATATAGTAAGCAGGTAAAATATTAGTTGGCAAGTAAGAAAGCTATGAAATAATTCTCTAAAAAGACAAGTTTAATTCAAGTGTATTGAGTACTATGTTAACAATTATAATCTAAATTTTCATGGATATTGTAGCTGTATTAACTACGGCTAAGTTTCTGAGCTATTGCACGTTTTTTGTGAACCTTTAAATTGGACTTCTCATTAATTTAATGAAGGTAGAAGACAAGACAGACAGTTCCTTGAATATACCCATGGATTAAATTTCTATCAAAACTAAACAATGGATATCATGCAAAAGAATAAAAGTTTTGAAAAAGTAAAAATTTACTTTGTATTTTTGTATCCTGCAGAAGTATCCTGTTTGCATGCTATAGAAGTTAGAAAGTAATTACTGAAAAGTTTGCTTTAGCTAGTTTGCAAAACAAATGCATTTCAGTTCATACACCATTAAATTTTACAGTAAGTGTTAGTTTAAAAGACCAAGATTTAAAACATGAATACAGTTTAGTATGGTTAGGGCTAAGCAGAATTTGATTTACCTCTGGTTTTGAAATTAAATATATTCCATTATACAATACAGTAGCACATTAATTGCACCTCTGTACTGGGATACTCTTTTACATCAAGAATAAATAATTGTTTTTACTGTCAAGGATATGTGTGACTTATCAGATCTCTGCATATTAGATCTTAATAATGAATGAGATGTTGACTTTTACATTTGACTAATAAATTATGTCGGATTTTATCTCTCAGTTATCGAATGCTGAAAGACTTTCAGGCTTCTTTCTATGCAGCCTCACATGGAGATGTGCTCCCCATAAATATCTGACAACTAGTATATTATGAAGATCCAAAATACTTCTTGTTACTTTTATGGAAAAAAGTCTTTAAAGTAATTAAGCTGCTGTAGCACTAAAACTAGTGCATATTGTGCTCTCTGTTGTTGCCTTTACTTTTATATTTGCCTCCATTTTTTGGGGTGCAACTGTCTCTTTTCCCCATGTAAACTCTTTGGGAAGAAGGCTGACTTTATTTCTCTTTGCAAAGAATTAAAGAGAGTAGGTGTTAGGTGTTACCCATTTGCTTGGTCCTAGGTAGCATGGTAACAGCAATGCATGAGGAAATAGTTATTCAGCCTCTTCATAATACGCAGCTTGTTTCTTAGCATTAGTATTGCTATGGAATATTACAGTATTTCACATTGGATGAGACACAGAAAGCATATTGTATTAGGACTAACTGAAGGTTCACCTAGCCCAAGAGTCTTCAAATATGAACAGAAGCTTTATTTAAGAGAAGAGCAGAAATTCTTATAAACTACAGTTATTCTGAGTACTGTCCAGAAGACTCTTGTTATTACAGGCTCAGGGCAGACCTTGAGCTGTTGCTTTTATGCATCCAAGAATCCTTCAAAGATTTCTATTCAATGAACTTGACCAATGTCCACTTGAGACCATGTAAACTTTTATTGTCACAAACCATTTGACAAGGCTTAGCTAAATGAAATTCTTAGAATTAGTGTGAGATCAGGCCTAGCTGATGTAGTTCATTGATAGAATTAAAATTAGATGTTTGTCACTGTAATGCATGCTTGTCAAAGTGTTGCATGATGTGCCTATTCACATAATTGTAGCTTGGCACATATTTCTGTTCCCTGTGGTGTGCATCCTTTACATAACATCTCACATCAAGATTCCCTCTCTGTCCTTGGAACTTGCATTGCTGCTTTCAGAGCAAAATAAAAAATAAAACTCACAGCATTCCATGGCTACAATGGCTTAGCTGTAAACTGCTTTACGGTACATAGAATAAGAAAGAAGCAATAGAAAAAATTTCTTCTGTTCCCAGAGCCGTTTCTAATAGGATCTCACATGACCCATTATTTTGATGAAATGATAATTATGACCTATTATTATGGCAGCTGAATGCAGTCTGTAAGGACCTCTACTGACATTTTTCCACCATTCTTGACATCATGACACTGTAACAGTGATATTAAAGGATTTACTCTCTTCCTGATATGGCTATTTTGGCATCATTAAACACAATGGAAGTTCTGGACACAGAGAATTGGAAGATATAGTCACCGTGTCACATAAAATCCACAAAAATATGTAATTAGTTACTAAGTATGATCCCAACAGTTCATGTTCAAATTGTCTTCAGGGTTCCAAGTATTTCTTTTTAAGGAAAATTTCATGAGAATAGGGAATGGGACTTTCCCATGTTTTTCTGAAAGACAAAACTTACCCCTTTCTTTTGAAATTGACCAAGGATTCAGGCCAAAGATATTAAACTAAAGAATTTGCAGAGGCTTGTAAAAGATCTTCAGCTTTGCCAGAGTTCTCAACACAATAATTGCTTTGCAGTCAAGATGGTCCTTGCTCATACAGCCTTCAATGAGCATGGATCACCTTTGAGGAAAGTATAATTTTCTTCTGCCAAATTACTATGAAACTAGTGGGTTATCATAACATAGCCTAAATGACAACACTCCTTGTGCCTTTACCAAAGAAGCTTCTCTTTCAATATAGCCTTTGGATGGAAAAAATGGGCTTTTTGAACGGGGGAGTTGTGGCAGCAGAGGTGGATGACTCCACTCATCTCCATGTCGATGTGGGTGTGGGTAGATGTGAAAGGCATGAGTAGGCTCTATGTCTGTAGGTGTCCAGATTGTTATCTTCTCTTTGGTATTGCTAAATCTATTTAAATAGGCTGAAAAATTTTGTCGGTAGGAGTTTTTCCTTCACTCTTTTCACTCATAAAGCAAGAAGAATTCCTGATGTAACCAAGTACTCTCCCACATGCACTGACAGCCGCCCACTCACAGCAGATATTTAACTGAAAAAAAGAAAGGAACAAGCACAACAAAAGCTAGAAAGCAGTCCTCCACAGAGAAGATAAATATTTAATTCCTGAAAAGAGGGAGCACAAGTACTGTGACTGAAATATCTTCTGATATTCAGTAAGCCAGTTATGTCTTTTTTCAGTTAGGGCTGAATCTTATCCATGCACCAGGATAACCGTTTAAAACACAGTAATTAAATTCTGGTCATACACCTGTACCCAGTCTGTCTACATCCTTCATATCCTCATCCTACCTTTCTTCTTGTCATCTTTCACTTCATTTGCGCTTACCACCATTGTGAGCAATTACTGATAAAGATGCAGCTCTTTGCTGGAACAGAAACTGCTGGTCTTTCTGAGATTTTGAGGTCAATAGGAGAAAGTCCTGCAACCATTTACTGTACTCTATGTAGGACTGTGTAAAGCTATGTGGTAGGCACAGACATCTAGCACTTTGAACTGAAGGAATTAAAATGTGAAATGAAGAACAAATGAATGGAAAAGCCAACAGATATGCAGAAATTTGTCTTTCACTTATTAAAATAGCTCTTGTGAATACCTAAACAAGACTCTTTTTTTTTTTTTTATCCTTTCTTTACATCTCAAGGTATTATTTAGAGTATGCAAATGTGCTGTGTTCCACAAATCAAACCTGGCAACTTATAATCACATCCTCCTGTATATTATTTGATATTCATAGACAATCATTGTCACTGACAAAAGTATGTATGTGGGAGAAATGTCTATCATTCTGCTATAAAAATTAATCAATAAAAAAGTGCATGACGGCACTATGAATAGAAGTGGGTATCAGTAGATTTTCCCTAAGGAAGATAGATAATTCCTTTTCCATTTCTTTCTCTGTGTTTCCAACTTAATTTTACTATATCTTAAACCTTAATTTGCTGTTTTCCTGCCTGCCCCTTTTTCTAAAACAGCATATTTAAATGTTAAAATGTATACTGAATGTAGAATAAATTCAGGCAAATATCTACGAATAGATAAGTTTTTCATTTAAAGGTATTGGAATAAATAAATTTTACTTCATGAAAGTTGTCATGATTTTTTGTTGTTATGGGGTTATTGTATGTCCTCCAAAGCCTAAATAGTCAGTACTTCCTCTTACTGGATTTAACTGTGTGTTTTCTAAGTCTTAGGAAGGCTTTTGCTTCTGGAATAGGGTAGTTAATGATGAACTGCATTTCAGATTTGCACATTGATTCCAAGGTACAATTAATTTTTTTTTTTTCTTGTCATATATTTGAGAGACTAATTTGTCACACAGTTCTTCAGTTTTCCATAGTTTGTACAGGATTTCTTGTGGTTTCTAACACTCTTCAGGTGATCTATAGGTAAGTATGTCATACATACATATGCTGGCGAAGAGTTCACATAACATGCATAAGAACATTTTTCCAAATCTTTAAAGACTGTGTAGAAGGTAGACACTGACCTGTGGGTGGGGGAAAAGGAGAAGGGAAGCATGGGAGAGCTTTCGTGACAATAATAATTTTAAGGAAGAAAGTGGGTCATCTGCAATGAGCTATGTGGAGAGCTGTGTCCTCTTCCTTGCCAGAACCTACTAAAAGAAAATGCATCTAAAACCCATGCCCACCATTTTGGATATAAAGCTAAAGAGTGATGTTTTCTGAGGGTATTCACTCACATACTCCAAGGTTCTTCTATAAGCGCAAGAGTAAGTGATCAGCTCACCTTCATAGACATTACTTTTCCAATGCAGGAGACATGTATTCACATTTTTTTTATTCATTCAAAGCTTTTCTTCTGTGCTAACAAAGTAAGCAGAGTGCTTACTTCCATAAACTATGTCATGGATATTATTATGAAGTCCTGTCTTAGTATATTCTAGCCTATTCCACACATCAGCATTAATGACAGCATTTGTTTCTGAAATAAGGGTAGACTATAAACTGTTCCCCTATAGCTTCTGTCCTTTGTATTACAGATTTGTTTTCATCAAAAAGAAATTGATAGTTCCCCTTTGCATGATTAATTTAAAAAGGAATACTATAGAAATTAAAATACTTTTTTTAAAAAATGGCTATCAACCTATTCTAATCTGCTGTTGTGCTATGTTCAGATTTTAGTCCGAACACAAAAAATATTTCAACTTCCCTTCCTCTAATGATGCTATCCACATTTGACAGTCATGTGTTTCTAATGAGGTTAAGGCACTCTTTTGCAGAAAAATAATTTGTCTTGCTTTTGAGCTTTTCTGAGGTAGATAGTCTTTTATTAAATGGCCATAAACATCTGTTATTCATTCAGAAATAACCTGTTGTTCTTTCTTATATCTAATTAACAAGGTTGTTATATTACCAATTATTTTTCCTTAACCTTTCTAGCTAAGAGCCTGCCAGATGCATAAACAAAACATGAAAAGGGTACTTTTACAATAGTTTTGCATTACAAGATTTTTGAAACGCACAACTTTGACTGGACTTCAAACCTTTTCTCATAATTCTGCTTGTTTCTTAGTGTTTTAATTCCAGCACTGGAAGGACTTTACACTATTTCACCTCAGGCTTTTTGATTTTTGTGAGGGTTTATTGTTGTTGGGTTATTTTTTTACAATAATGTTTGTTCTCATTTTTGCAAGGTACTCATAAATGTTTTCCACCTGCATGCACTTCACATTTTCTCTTTAATTTCCCTGAAATTATTTCATATTTCTTCAGTCCTCTGAGGATAATTATATTACGTACAGATTTTTATTACAGGTATTTTAATAACACATGTAAATTACTAACTAATCAGACCAAGACCACATTCTCTTGGATCCTGAAGAAATCTGATATATTAAGACGATGGAATTATGGAAAACATATCAAACTTAGAATCAAAAAAAGCATCACAGAACATGGCAAATGTGGGAAAAACATTTCAGGGCATTTCATGTGTGCACTGGGTCTGGCTGAGATGAAGTTAATTGTCCTCATAGTAGCCCTTATAGTGTTGTGCTTTGTATTGGTAGCTTGAAAGGTGTTGATAACACACCAGTGTTTTGGCTACTGCCAAGCAGTGCTCCACAGAATCAAAGCAGTCTCTCTAACGTGCACCCTCACTGGTAGGTTTGACGTGGGCAAGATCTTGGAAGGGAACACAGCCAGGACAACTGACCCAACTGACCAAAGGGATATTCCATACCATATGCCATCTGCTCAGCAATAAAAGCTAAGAGAAAGGAGCAGACAGAAGAGAGTGGAGGGAAGTGTGTGGAGGGGTGAAGAGCATTCATTATTATGACTGCCTTTCTAAGGAACCAGTGCATGTACTGAAGCCCTTCTTCCTGTAAAATGGCAGGACATTGCCTGCTGATGGGAAGTAGAGAATAAATCTTTTGTTTTCCTCTGTTTCTGCACACACATTTGCTTTTGCTTTACTAAACTGCCTTTATCTCGACCTACAAGTTTTTTACATCTCATTTTGTTCCTTCCCCATCTTGCTGAGAAGGGGAGTGATAGAGCAGCTTGGTGGGCACCTGTCTTCCAGTCAAGGTCAACCAATTCTTATCCTCTTGTTCTGAAAGATTTGTCACTGATTTAGATAATTTTCCTACATCTCTAAAGTATCCTGTTGAGTCCAAAAGCAAGCTTACCTCATGACACACCTTTGCTTCCTGAAGAGATTGTTCTCCTTACAAGTGTATAGGGAACCCTAGGAAACTGCTATAAAAGACTTGATCTTGATTGGGATCATCTTAGGTAGTCTGCTACCACCTTAGATGTCCGTCTTCAGGATTTCAAGATGCAATTGGACAGGGTCATAGATAATGTCATCTAGGCTCCCTTTCCCATGAAAGGTTGGAACAGGTGATCTTTTGGGGTCCCTTCCAACCCTTCCAACTATGATTCTATGAAATGTCCCCTTTTACAACAGGAGATTAAATGAATATCCAGAAACCCTTTTTATCTTCCCAATGTATTCTCCTCTTGTTCCTAGGTTGCTTACCCTTAGAACCTACCTTGTGCCTTTCACAGTCTTTCTAGAACCTCAGACTATTCTTTTTATTATTGATTTTTTTTCTTATTTTTCCAAAATATAGAAAGACCAAACTCTTACATTTCGAATGCCTTTTTATTTTCCATGTCCAGAAAAACCATTCCCTTTCTGGAAAGCTCTTTCTGCCATCCTTGGAGCATAGCACAATACTCTTCAGAGCAGGGCAAGTTAATCAGCAACATATTATAAACCTCTTTACTTTATATGTTGAACCATATTGACTCCCTTCATTGTTCCCCTAGTATTTTTTAATGGACTTCTTATCTGTAGAATATGTCTATGATGAGCTTCATTTTCTTTATGAATAGATTGCCAGGAAAGACTCTAGAGTATCCGGTATGGTAGAAAATGCTTTGTCAGGAACAGTAAGAATATAATTGATTCCATCTTGGTCAGTGAAATAATATGACATTTTGAGGTTTTCTTGTTCAACCCTGGATTCTATGTTACTCCTAAATTACTAATTATACTCTTCTATTTCTCCACAAATCTCTTTTCCAATTCTTTTTTTTAATCTTTTACATATTATTTGATTCATTTACATCAAGTTCTGCTGTGGACCCATGAACCAGTCAGTCATTTTTCACTACACCTTTCTTCTCATACAAATGTTCTTCTTTCCGAGATTAGTTATTCCATTCATTGTCATGCTACTGATTCTTCATCACTACATCAGACCAAGGCTGAGATTTTGGTTTGTTTTCTACACAAGATTCTAACTACTTTTTTGCAAAAGGATCTTTAACTTCCTGAAGATTTTAATCCCTTACTCTTAGTTTATGGTCTGATGAAGGCTTTGCTATATAGTACTTTGAAAGGAAAATAACCTCTAAGTTTTTTATTTTTGTCTAGGAATGTTTCTAATTCATTTTATACCATCCATCTCTGCTGATAGTTTATGCCATAGCCTGAAACACCTGAAACCTTATGTCTTCTCCAAGTAAGGTCAGAAAACTCCTTAACCATCTTGAGAATCAGCTCCTTTTATATTCTTTATATCTTCTTTCATGATTGGCAACTCATGCTCTCTCTCCTAAATAATTTTGATTTATTTTCTAGAATTATGTTTCATGAAAGTTTTTATCCTGATTGAATTTATTCAATACCAAGAATTTTTCAATCTCTTACACATTTTTGACAGATAATATTTGAGAAATCTGGCATACAGCACTAATTTGACAAAAACATTTCTAGAACGTTTTATTTCCCACTGCAGCTTTCCTGCATATTAAGATTCTCCCAGGCTTTTATTTCTGAGGAAAAAGGTTGTTAGAAAGCCTCCTTCCATTAGTTATCCATTCTACTGACAAGGTGGAAATTAGAAAGTTAATGGCATTAATAGTGTGTACAGGCCACACCATATTGCCCTTATAACTCCAGATACAGACATCTCCTTACTGTGATAACTTCTTTCATCTAGGCTGTAACACTGTTAAACATCGCATAAAGACAGGAATGAATTATGAATTATGAAGCTTATTTTGTATTTGGCCAATTCATCTGTCGACAGCAGAGCCTAATGAGTGGTGTAATCTCAGTCACTTCTCTTTATCTTTTTCAGATAAAACTTTATTTTTCAAGGTTTGATATAGGCCATCTGGGTGAAACTCAGTGGCCTGTATTACATATGCTATAATAAATGATCTGAAATGGCTTTTTGGGTTTATATTTCATGAAAGTCTCAAAATGTATCAAAAATTGAGCACACAGATTGAATCTGAAGCCTTTAAAAATAGGAAAACATTATTAAGCTCTAAATTCTATAGTTACATCTACAAAAGCATAGAGTTAAACCACAGTCATACCCAGTCACCCTTGACTGAAAGTGATTGACAGTGAGGACTGGTTTATCAGTGACCATACTTTGAAATGTGTGTGTGTCTGTGTGTCGGACAGCAGGTACTCACAGGTCAGAGCTCTTGTAGTCTTGGCCAGAACCTTCTGTTTTGACAACTTGAAGACCAATCACTGCCCAGTGTCTTACCTCATTGCAATAAAACTAATCCCAACTGATATTTTTATCTCAGAAGAATACTCCTACTGTATATGTTCTACTCTGAGAAAATACCCATAGACAATTCCATGGAGGGATACAAGTTTTAATGGAAAAAATAAAGAGAGAAAGTAATATTGAGATAAGGATCTCAATATTCACAATTGCTAGAAAAGAGGCAAAAGAAACACCATTGACTAGAATTCTAGCAGTTTATAAACTATGAAATATGAGACAATCCCTAATCAAAAAAGGGGAACATATTTGGTATAAAGAAAAGATAAAAAGACATAAAATCATAACTATTTCATGGCTGAATGTCACATTCATTGTCTAAACGTAGAGTTTCTTATACTATAAAAATTAATTCTGTTGGTACGGAGACATGTAACACATGCAGAAAATCCAGGCCATTCCTGGTAAATTCAGCAAATTCTGGATTTCATGCACCACAGTGCACCAATGCTCGTTAGCAGTTCATAGGTTCTAAATTCGGAACATGTAAATGTGTAAAGACAAAAACTGGCATAGTGAGGATGAAGATCCTGTCACGCTTTTTAGATAAGTATTGATGAAACACTGAGAATATCAGTGTTTTCATTTGATATTTTTACTAAAGCAGAACTCATGTTAATGATTGATTGCTTTTATAGGAATGAAAATCTGTGTTCCTGGATAGTCTGCGTACTGCAGAAGCAGCCATAGTGGGTCTTGTTTGTGCTTGTAAAGCAATGACTTTTTCAAAAACAAATGTGGTAGGTAAAGCAACATGCATAGTGCACAGAAAACTCAAGAAAAATAAAATGTTCTTGTTGTCTATTATAAGGAATAACACTGAAATGAATGACAGGATTATTTTTTTTTTTTTTTTAAATGGAGCACAGGTTTGATTCTGAGAAATGCCAACTCTTTGAAGCAGTGCTAAGCATGGAGTAATTCCAGTAACACTCCAGTGCTGGTATAAGCAGCAGAGTAGAACACAGTCAGTAAATTACAATAAAGAAAAGTTGACTGCTGTGAAAGTGATTTTAACAGGCTGTCAAAATACCTTTTCTATTAAATTATGGCTCTTACACCACACCCTTCATTCTAATTATTGATTCAATCTATCAAAACCTTAGCACTGACCACTAGGTATTCCTCTGCAATCTAAATAAAAAAAAATTCACCGAAAGGGTCCATTTATTCAGGGACTCCTATATGGATGTCACTTTGTTGTTGTTGTTGTGGATGTGAATAAATGGCATAGAAATAATTAAATGCCAGGCAAACTGGAAAATACCAGAGTGAGTTTTCACAAGGAAAATAGATTGTAGAATTTAAATACAACAGCAAATAGGGATTGTTTTCTGTCTAGGCAAAACATGCATTGGTTGAGATAACACTTCCTTGCTGAGTTCCTCCTAGTGGTGCTGTTGACAGAGACTGGAACAAGAATGTGCTTCTTTTGAAATCAGTGACTTGATTTTTTTCCATTTTAAGGATATCTTACATATAAAAAAATAATGTGGGAATTGGAAGTTCTGCATCATTGTATTTCTCTTTAGTAAATTCAAGACTCAAATTCTCTTAAATTCTCTATTGCCATGAAAAAAAAAACCTGCTCAAGTTGCTTTCAGGGCCTGTGATGTCTGTGTTTCCCTTTGATTTAATTATGCCTTGCAAATTTGTATGTACATCACAGAACTGAATTATAGTAGTTTCATAGAAACATATAGTTTCATATCCAGGCACCTGGAAATAAAAGAAAATAGTCAAGACATTTTTAATGAATACTTGAAATGTTTATAATTTTAATTTCTGCATAACTAGACCAACATTCTTAGATCATACCTAATAATCAGAGCTTTTCCTGGAGTGGAAGAGAAAAGACTGGAGTTTTGCTAGGAGATTTTTAAAGCACAGCTTCATGGTTGGGTGCAGACAGCTGCACATATGCAGTTTTTGTGCTCTGGTCTAGAACTGCATAACGGCATCAGCATAGTGTTCAGTGTAAACTAAGATATCTGTCCTCTTAGTGAGGCTTACTAATTCAGGCTCAATGCTGTGCTGCTGTGGCAGTCTGGTTTAGAGATCAGTCATAGTGGACACATACATTCTGCACCCAGGCATGTAGATTTACCCTCTTAACTTCTGGCAATGTGCCCTAAACATGGGATACCTAGTACTGTGATTTCATATTTCTGTTTTTTGGAAGGAAATCAAACTTTGCTCTTCAGATAGGACTCCTGTATCTTTTATGTTTCGTGAAGCCAAAGAAAATGTCTTCTCCATCACTGGAATTCAAGTCCTTTCACATATCCACTACAGCGTATGTGACAGGCAGTATAATTTGTGTTGAGCTGTAACAGGTTTCGTGAATCTTCAACTGCACACGCTGTCACTAAATTTCAACATTTCCATTTTAATCTTCATATCCTAGCATATTAGCATATTCATCAGAAAGAAGAATACAATACCTTGATTTAGTACTTAGGCAGACTATTATCTGAGGACTAGGAAGTGATGTTGAAACTGTTCTCATGAAAAGGAAAGAGATTTTTTTGTCCTGTACTAAAAAACGTAGATCATTAAGAGATTTGGGAAAATGTGCAATATAGGGAATTTACTTATTGTATTTGGCTAATCAAAGAAAAAAAGGCTAACTAAATAGTGGTCTGAATTTTTAACTCATGGTTTTAGCTGAATCTCAGTGTAAGAGGCAGTTCCCCCAGAAACAAAGTGCATTTTTCTGTGAGCATATGGCAGGTTCTAGGCACAAGAAAACCAGCCCTTGACGAAATTCAGTGGGAACATCTGTTCAAAGAACCTACTTGGAAAGTAGCCCAGACATTTGGACAAAACTCAGTTCAATGTCCAGCTGCTGCAGTGTTGAATAATACAGAAAAAAAAGGACAGGAGACTGAAGCAAAGCTGGCTAATACAGTTCACATCTTGGTGGACTCTTAAGCCTACAAAGTAAGTGGAATTATTTACTAGGGAAGATGTCAAACACTTTTAAATGCAGGGAACAGAACCAAGGATCTAACTTTAACTGGGCTGGTTTTCCACGTAGCTAAAAATCTTTCTGACTCAGTAAAAAATCAAGAGAACTGAGAATATGTACTGTGGCTTGTCCCAAATTAGATATGCAGAACTGAATATACCACTTTTTGTAGCATTTGCAAAAATTGTGGCAAAAGAAGTTAGCGGCCTTTATTTCAGACAATAGTTAACAAGTAAAGCAGAATTTTCAATGTAGTACACATGGGAAAGATGTGTATGCAAATATTATGATAAAGGTACATTTTAATATTGCACAAAAATAATTTGCACTGCAACTAAGAACTTTTTCTTTCAATATGCATATTGCTAAAGCTTTATTCACAAGTAAGAAGGAGGAGGTGATAATGAGGAGGATATAAAATAGAGATCTTGATAGAGGATTGTTTAGTCACTAGGCTACTGTGTTACACTGTTACTAAGGAGAAGACAGTTAGTTATACATGCAGAATGCCTTAATTAAAATCTGTATTTTCATAGCAGGGCAGGATGCTGATTTAGGTCAGGCTGGTATGAAGTGAATCACTGCTAAATTTTTATCATGCCTCAGAGACATCTGCTGACTTTCTAAGTTGTTATCTGCCTGAAAGATCATGAGCCGGCCTTTTTGTTAAATTTGGTTAGAGCTGATTTGATATAGCGATTTGTGGTTTCCCGCACACGAAAACTGTGGTGCATGATGTTTTAAACAGCTCTCTTCTGCTCTCCAATCAGACCTAATATAAAAAGATCTAGTGAGGAAAAGGTGAACAGAAATCCTCCACAAATCTGCTTTATCCATAACTCCCTCCTCAGTTTCTGTTAGCTACACAGAAGTCCTTACCCACCTCATCCCACCTATCCCATGCCATTTCTTTGAAGTCCCAGCCAAAACACTTTATAGAAACGTTGAATCCCTTTGGGCATCAGCCTTTAACTCCAAGGGATATTGCCCTGTTGTCAAGCCTGCAGAGCTAGGGAAGGGACTTTCACTGCCCAGCTGCATATTGACATTTTGTGGTCTTGGTGTCAGGAGGAATCTTGGCAGGTAAGTGTCTGAATTTTGGTTATCTGACTTTTCCTTAAGGAGGTTTTGCACTGTCCTCCCTCGTCTTCTCCCACTCTGATCTCTCTCTGGGGGGTTGGCCACATTTTGGCTACCATGCTGCTTCCCAAGTCCCCTTCTCCGTACATTTCAGTTCATTATCTCTTGGACATCATGTACAAACGATAAAAAGCACAATTAAAACAGTTTGCTAACCTTTAATTTATGTATGCTGCTATTTTGGGCTCCAGATTTGATAACAGCCAAAACATAACTATCATTTATTTTTTTTCCTTTCTCATGGGGCCAAAGAAGAGCAAAATTATAATGAGTTAGGTGTACAAATAATACATTTGTATTGCTTTTATTATAGCAGCAGTGACAGCTCCCATCTGTGATTAAGGCTCCCTTTTAGCAAGTCTTACTAACACACGCTCTGAATCACCCTGCAGAATCTGAAGTTAAACTAAGCTTACACTGATGAGACAGACTGCTGGAACTGGTTTTAGCTAAGAAGTCAGGCAGTTGCAAAGGAAACAGCACTGATTTAATGGTCAGTGATTCAGGTAAAACTGCATTACCCACTGCTACTTAATAAATATTTTGGATCTTCTTAATCATGATGATCAACAGAAATAAATATTATGTTGTGGACAGCTGTTGACAGACCTTACCCTCCTGTATTTCAGGCTGGACAGATGTGACCCAGCTGAAATCCTGAAGTAATATAGTCACAGCATCACACCACTGGGCCTGTGCCAGCCTTCTACAGGACACTTGGATCAGATCGTGTCTTTTGGAGTAGACACGTCTAGACTAGTTCTCTGGTGCTTTGTACAAAGGTTACCGGAAACTAAAGCTAGATCTGGTTCAAATGACCCTTGGAAACACAAAACCTAACAGCCCAAAGTTCTTATTTTGCTTGCTGTTGCCAGATCTTATGAAACACATCGAAATTTCTCATGGTTTCCATCTGAAATCATTAAACCTCACTCTTGAGTAGTCAAAATTAGGCCAAGAATGTCCCAAAAACTGAACAAAGACCTCAACAAACACATTTTCAATCCCACACAAGCATCTGGATTGTAACAAAAGACAAATCTAGCAAATTTAGCCAAATGCCAGCTTTTGTTAAAGACATTTCTTGTAACTGTAAACAGAGCTACTCGTTTGATAGACAGCATCTGTTACATTCTCATGAACTTTGAACACAAGTTCCACACCTCCTGGATGGTTTCACAACTTGATGGCAACCTCCTTTTGGTTTTTATTCCCATTGTCTTGGCTTATTTGTATACACAAGATCAGTCTCTTAGAGATTCAGAAAAACAATCTCCTGGGGCATCCAGCAGTAGTCCATTTTGCCTTGTATTTGTTTCCTAATTAAGCCTGTAATCCTATGAGTGAATGATTCTGATATAATGAATCAGAACTGTGTACTTTCAAATCACTGTTGTAGACAAACAGTAACACAGTTGTGTTAAAGATCATTCACAGAACAGCTAAGTCCAGATACAGCTGCAGAACTTGTAAAATGTTAAAAATAGGGAGAAGGAGGTCTGGTTTTGAGAGAAAACTTTATAAAATCTAAAACTGCAGACAGTCTGCTCACTATTACCAATGTATTGGGCTGACACCCTAAACCAGAGAAATGTTTTCAATTACCATCAGTACCATTGTAAGAATAGCAAGCAGCTGATAAAGGCCTTTCTCTTTCTATCTATTTCTTCCAAGCTTACTATTAAATGTCTTTTGTCCTTCAGCATGTACAATTCGAATGTATAAATCCAATACATTTTAAAGATTAGTCATCCTAGAGAGAAAGAATAATTGTTATAAAATATTTCTACTACTCTAAAAAAAAACACAGAGGAAAAGATAGAATCATAGAATAGAATCATAGAATGGTCTACGTTGGAAAGGACCTTTAAGTTTTTCAAGTGCAGTCATTAACCTAGCACTGCCAAGTCCACCATTAAAAAATGTCTCTAATTGCCATTTCTACATGTCTTTTAAATACCTTCAGCAATGGTGGCACAAATACTGCCCTGGGCAGCCCGTTCCAATGCTTGACAACCCTTTCGGTAAAGAAATTTTTCCTAATATCCAATCTTAAAGTCCCCTGGTGCATCTTGAAGCCAGTTCCTCATGTCCTATCACTTGTTACTTCAGAGAAGACATTGACACCCACCCTACCCAATCTTCCTTTCAGGTAGTTGTAGTGAGCAATATGGTCTCCCCTGAGCCTTCTTTTCTCCAGGCTGAACAATCCCAGATCCCTCAGACATTCCTCATCAGACTTGTGTTCCAGAGCCTTCAGCAGCTTCATTGCCCTTTTCTGGACCTGCTCCAGCATCTCAGTAACATTCTTGTTGTGTAGAGAGGCCCAGAACTTAACACAGTATTCAAGGTGCAGCCTCCCCAGTGTTGAGTACAAGGGGATGATCACTTTCTTACTCCTGTTGGCCACTATTTTCTAATAAAAGCCAGGATGCTGTTAGCCTTCTTGGCCACCTGGGCACATTGCTGGCTCATATTCAGCCAGCTGTTGACCAAAAGATGTAGAAGAGATCTTGACTTCTCTGTTAAGCACATGCACACATTGGATTTCACCAAAACAAGCCCCTACATAGGAAACATTCTGGATGCTGGAAAGAAACACACCTGTCCAATGCACATACTGTGATATCTAAACCATGTTTTTTTTGTTCACCAACATCTTTGAATCTAATTCTTCAAATGCAAGCTGCATTTTCATAAACAATTTATTTTAAATGGAAAAATGAACAAGTCTGTTTTCTGAAAGGACTGCATCACTGAGGTAACAACACCATCACCACTGGTAACTGATGTCTTGGTTTAGCAAGGCACTGCTGCAACTTGAAAGCAGCTCTTATTGCTTTTGAAAAAGAAGGAGTATGCTAGGAAACACAACGACACTGTTTTCTTTCCATTTGGGTTCTTTTGCATAATCTGGAATTACATATTATGTGTATTATGTGGAAACTGATTGCATTTTACAGCGTGCATCAACATCAGGAGATAATTTATAAGAAACTCTTTGGAGAAAATGCATGAGCATAAAGAGTAGATTGGAAATATATTTGCTGTTTTACTGTTTATCCAAAGACGATTCAGTGCATGTTTTGTAGCAGGTTACCCAAAGAAGTGTTCAAGGCCAGGTTGGAAAAAGCCTTGGGCAACATGGCCTAGGGTAAGGCATCCCTGCCTGTAGCAGGTGGGGTTGAAACTAGATGATCTTAAGTCCCTTTCCAACCCAAACCATTCTATGATTCTACAATTCTGTGTTTTCATTTTTCTGAATACTATCCTTACAATGACATGACATTACCTGTTCCAGCTATCCTATTGGTGTGACCTGAATTTGCACTTAATGCAAGTGAATTTCAAATAACACTGGAAGAATACGTACAACTGGCCAAAATGTTCAAAACTGCATAGTGATTGTGAAAGGTTGTACTGACAGACTATAAAGAGGTCTGACTTTCAAAGAGTGGATCTTTCCTAATGTGGCGTTAGTAGTTTAGATATCTATAACTGATTTGAATAGTAAAGCAAGATGAAAAGTATCAAAATCTGCTCAAGAAAATGATTTAACAAAATAACATTTTCTCTACTTCCTTCTATTACAGATGACTAGCTGTTAAAATAGGTTAAATAGGCAGTTCTTGAAGAGACAGGTCACTGGTATCAGTAACATTTCTAAAATCTGAGTCAAACTTAAGATATTGTCTTCAAGGTTCAGACTCAAGAGCTATGCAGGGCTTAGTACTTGCCTGAGAACCAAGGCAAGCTGTTTATTTAACATTACTAAGCATTACTAAATATTGCTGCACATTTGAATTACTGACAGCTATCTATTAGAAACTGATAGCAGCCACTTTCAGCAAGTAACGATTTTCAGATTTTCAGTGACTGCCAAAATAGATTAAGGAGGCAAGAAATTACGTCAGAATGTTTCCCAATGGACCTTATGAATTACAGACAGACACCTTATTACCAAACATATTTAATATCCATAATTTTCCATTAAAAAATAACATTTTTGCCTTTGTCTCTGTGAACCTGCTAATAACTGGTGTACCCAAATATCATGATTAAGATGCTAAATTAATCTACAAGTACTCTGAAATTGTATGGAGTATGAGTTTGTATGCATGAGCTTTGAAAATTTTTTGAATTGTATGTACTGTCATTTTCTTATGTAGAAAGGTCTAATAACAGTAATAATATTTTGAACACACTTTCTCTGTTTATAAACAGAAGGCAATAAAAAGGCTTCATTTATTTTGTTATTCCTAATTAAAAATTACATCCAGAGCAAAATAAGAATCCAGATGACAAGATCGCATGAGGACAGTCTTGCTTCTTACAGTGGAGTATACTGTTGTCTCAGTTTTACTAGACACACATTAATTCTTTCTTTCTTGTCAAGTGGCACTGCCAAGAGAAAACACCATTTATATCTGTCACACTACTTGTCTCTTCATCAGTTTTAATCCTGCCTGCTTGTCATGCATTGCTTTGCTGATATAATGGTGATGGGAGAGAAGGAAGTAATCAACGATATTGAAACTGCTCACAGCGCTGGTGGACAGTGTGTTAATGTAGCCAGTACCCGTGTTATCTTTTGATTTAAAGTTGAGTCATAGCACAGAAGAGGAAGGAAACATATTTCTCTTTCTGACTTTAAATTTAAAATACTGAGGGACTGTTTGATAAGCTGATAAGCAATATGCAAGTTTTAAAGAAGGTTTTTAGGCCTTTTTTTTTCTTCTTTTTTTTTTCTAACTAAGTTTAGATGTTTTGATTTCCTTTAAAGCATATCTGTAGAAAGCCTGTTGATGCGTGTTCAGATTTTTAGGTTTTAAAATGCTTCAAAGAAATCTCTTGGAATTGCCAGGAATTTGAGATATTATGCAGAAGCAAATTTTCCAGAAAGAAAGGAAAATTCCCTAATAAATATCAAATTCATATACTGATTAATTGGAAATTCATGTTTTGTCTGAATTTTCTCAGTTTCTCTCCTCCAGCTCTGATTTAAGAGTAATGAATATTATAAACAGAGATTTTCTCTTTTTTTGAATAATATTTGGTCTAAAGCAGTAGCAGTAAAACAGAACAGAAGCCGTAGAAGTCCTGCAATATGTGCAGGATTTTCAGAATGGTTAAAACATGTTGAGACTCCAGATTGTAAGTTAAATGTTTGGCAAAGAGTGTGTCTAACATCTCCTACTCCTTTTCAGTTGATTACAGAAGCCAAACTCAAACAGCGGAAGTGACTTTACTCTGTGTAGAAAGCAAATCAGTAACATCTACAGGACATTTTACTTTGTACTGTGGACATCTTGAAAATCAAAATTCAAAGCTAAAAAAGTTAGAAGTGAAATCATGCTGCACTTTGACACATGCTGAAAACAATTTATTCAATAGGATAGCTAGTTCAGTTATAATATTTACAATGAATATAGGCTGCTTGGTGTCTGATACTAGTGCTGTTGAAGATAACTGCTTAAGTTGGAGAATATACAATTCATTGTAAAACTGACTGCTGTCCCATTCAGCACAGAGATTGCGGTTCAGCTAGCCAAAAAAGTTCTTGTAGTGCAGTCTCAAACAATTCATATTTGATTGCAACACTTACATGCAGGGAAACTACTTAGATGCTGTATGAGGCCTTGTCAAAACAAATGACTCACACGGTACATTTTTTACTCATGAGCATTTATGTCTATAGGAAATCTAGCTTCACATCAGATGTTTTCTGCAAAATAAACACAGTTGTGTATTAGCAAGACAGGATGGAAGTGAGAAAAGAAGCATTATGTATTTCTTTCTAATGCAGATGACTGGATGATTGGATTAAGGTAACTTTTGAAGGCAAACCCATTGATCTTACTTTAAGTTTCAAGATCTAGTTTTTTAGTAAAAATCTACTTAATACAGAGTACCTAGAGTAAATCCCTTCCTTTCTTTTATTCATACATAATACGCAAGTTAAATGAGATGCAAGCCTGAACAAAGAACTACAGGATTTAGCTTAACTAAAACTAAACCTGAGGAAAGTTAATGGGTAATAGCAAATTTCCTTAATATTCTCCACTTTATAATATAGCCATGAAACTTTCAAAGCAATCCCTTTATGTTCCCTTTCTGTCTGTTCATGTGATATATTTAACCTTCATTTTCTCTTCAGTATGCTAATTTCTTCCCCTTCATCTTTATTTTCTAGACTGCATTTTCTCATTCTACCTTTTCTCATCTTCTTCCCAGCTTTCAGGTGGTAGATCATCTTTTTCCTTTCATGTTACCATGCTGTTTGCTACTCTCCTGATATGACTGTTGCCGCTTTTATTACCTTCACACTAATATGGTGCTTTCTGAGATGCTTCTCACCAGCCTGGTAAAAGTCTGATCGTTGAGACCTGTACTCATGTCTTGGTACTGTAGGTAATTACAGTTTTTAAGGTCTTTTCTCTAAATGGAAAATGGATGGAGAAGAGACAGGAAATTTTCCTCAGAAAAAAAATATTTGGATAAATATAAAAAAAAAATAATTGGATACAGATTGTTTGTTTGGGGCTTCTTAGGCTGAACAGTTTGTTCCCACTACATTTAAATATATTTTATCATATCATATCATATCATATCGTATCATATCATAACATATATAACATATCATATCATATATTGTTACTACCCTGTATGATTTTACAACCTTTACAGTTTTGGATATGCCACAGTATCCTGCCAACACCCCACCTCCTGATGGAGAAAGCCACAGGTGTTAGAACACCTAGGGCACCTCAGATAACATTATGAATCAGTTATGCCTAATTCAGAAGTATGAATTGTACTCTACCTTTCAGATATTAATCTCAATTAATGTTTTCTTAATTTGGACTTGAATCCCATCCTCAGATACATTATAGGCATTATTCTCTCTGGTTCTGTTTTTTAGATGGGACATAAAATAGGGATCCTGATGATATCTGGATACCAGTGATGTTTACAATTTTAGCTCCTTGAAGCAGGGCTGTGTGGAAATTCTGTATTTCCTATTTAACATTTGCATTTATTTTTGTTGAGTTGATAAAAGAATTCAAAGTCTCTGAAAAGTGTATTGTTATTATTACTTATTTTATCTCAGATACACGTACATGTGTGTGCACATGTGATCTAGCATGCATGATCTAGCTTTTTAATCAGAAGAAATTAATGAATCAATGCTGGAAAGCAGAACTGTCCTATATAATTTAATATTTTGTTCACATTTGAAGCAATAATACTTTTGAGGTTTCTAACTGCTACATATACAAGTAAAAACTTAAGAATAATATATGACATAGCAGTATATGGATTTATTCACCTTTTTACTCCCAGAAGAAGACATAGATATAAAAAATGTTGGTAAATCAGAACAGTGTCAGTGTAGCAAGATTACCTCATTTAAATGTGGAGCATGATTTAGGGCATGTAAGATAAAATTGAGAAGTGACACCTGCAGATACTTGCTGGTGTTCTCTAGGACATGTCTTGTTTTCGGGTCCTCTGCATAGCTAGATCTCAGGAGCGGTTGATGGAGCACACTATAGTTCCTACATTAATGGTGTATCTAGGTTCTTTGTATGTGTAACTGCATGTGCCTGTATACAGAATGGAAATGTGTTAAGGCATGCTGCCAGACTGAATGCAAAAATGCTTCTGTATTCTGTGGTCTAGGTGTAGCCAAAACAGCTTAAAGCAAACTGTCCCAAAGTATCTCTTATGACAAAATAATACATTTGACACCTCGCTTGATCTTATCTGAAGATTATCTCATGTTTCATGCTTTCCTCAGTCCCTGCCCAACATAGAAAATGAATTTCCAACTGGCTCATGACATGATTTATTTATTTTTCCGGTGTTATTTCTAGGTTAAGCCTCATTTCTGAGTCTCTTCAATGCATGGTGGTTCATGCCAAGGGTCAAACAGGCTGGTCAAATCAGTCTGTTGCTTTGAAAATGTTGTTGAAAATTACGGAGAATGAAATGCTGAAGATCTAATTAAGTCTGAATCCACAAGTAAATAAAAACTAAACAAGAAAAAAAAAACCAATAAAAAACAAAAAGAAAAAAAAAAAGAAAAAAAAAAAGAAGAATGAAAGAGAATTATTGTAAAAAAATAAAAATTTGGCATTGATTCATTTTGGCTCAGATGAAACGATCAGCTCAAATTCTCTTCGTTAGTGAAGCACTCACTCTTCTTTGATCATGCTGCTAGAGAGACTGTCTGTGCTCTGTGGTTTGCTGAAACTGGCTATTATTCAGCAAAACTGAGCTAAACCCCTTAAATTCCCTGTAAGTGCTCCTCAGTCAAAGCTTTACCTCAGATCACCAGCTATGGATTAAAAAAAAAAAGGGAAAAGATAGGATAAAATCATCACCAAATCTGATGTCAGATAATTTTAAGACGTTTGGTTCCAGCCAGTTAAACTGACTCAAAAAACATGCTGGTAGAAAAACAGTATAGTGGAAATGAACTTAGTGAACTCAAAAGAAAAACAATAGCATCAGACAATGTAGACTGCTTCCCTGAGCTTCCTGTCATACAGTTAGTCCCTTAATCCCCATAGAGCCAGTTAAGGCAAACAACATTTTATAAAGCAAACACAGAAGTCTGGGTCTTTCCTGTTTTTCATAATGAGGTCACCTGAAAAAATGAGCTAGATATATCTCAGGTGTTTGTTTTCTGTTGTCTCCTGCAGCTGTTATGCAGAGAAAGGAAGAGTTTTCTTTCCTGTTATTTGTTTTTTTAACAGATCCTGTGCATGTCAACACTGAAGAAAGAAAGAAAAAACCATGAAAAGCATGGACTATGCAAACAATTTCTCCTTATATAGGTCATTGATGTTATGAGTCAGAAGAGGAAATGGGATTCAGGATGCTGGGCAAACATTGAAATTACTCACAAATGAGTTGTAAATTGCGCTGTTAGAAAGGTAACAAGTTTGTATGAGATGTTTGAATGGCACATTTTATTCAGGAACTGCTTGCAGTTGAATGTTGTAACCACAATAACATAACCTCATGCATTGTTCAAAAGCAAAGGGAAGTCCCAACAAAGTGCTATATAATTCTTATTATGAAATAGTAAATCAAATAACACATTCTGGAAGCACATAAAACTTTGTTTAGCACTGAATTTTTCCATTTCATCAGTATCACTTATGGAAAGTCCTTGTTCAGGTAAAATGTCTATTGGATCAATCTGTATTTATATGGATTAATTTATATTTATATGTTTATATGTTACAGAATTCGGCTATCTATAACTAAGAAAAATTTCTTGCTGCTATCCATGTGAGAGATTAAGTTGCACAAATAACATTGACCCAGGCAGCAAATGGTCTCTTGAAATAGAATACATTATCCAGAAGCAATTACAAAATGGTATGGCTGTTAAAATAGCCTAGGCACAATGGCTGAAAAGTGATCCATAAAAAAGAGGAGAAAACAAACAGCTACAGACCTAATATAAAACTTTAACAGGGCAAAAGGGAAATCTAGTTCTTAATGCTTATCTTAACTGTACCAGTTTTGCGCCTGTATAATCATTAACTTCAATGAAGCTGCTTCTTTTGTTCATGCATCCAAGCTGGGTCAGATCTTAGCCTACAGTATCTCTCTGAACACCTTGGCAATCTGTGTACTAAAGATGAGTTCTTTTAATACTTTCTAAACCTGGTATTTAAGTATATGAAATGCTCAGTGACTGAGTCCACCAATATGTAGGTACATAGTAAATCAATGTTTACCTTTAAATGGAGTGCATGACTTCACCTGGAACACAATAAGGATTTCTTTCTGGGTAGAGGCTTCAATGCTAAAAAATGTGTTGTGGGTTTGGGTTTTTTTTTCATATTGGGAGCTTTCAAGGTGGGATTTCTGAATAAATACATTTCTTTATGTAGCTGTTTGTGAAAATGACATTTGATGACAAGAAAATAATCATGAGTGGATAAATTTTATAAAATTCCAAGAAAGACAGTAGCTTTCATTTCTACAGACTGAAAGGGGAGAAAAACCAGACTAATTTTTATTTAATTTAGTATAGTTATTATGTCTTTTTGCCTCACTGAAAACCAGACAAACAAACCCCCAAAACTACATCAAAAGTGATCATGTTCATTAAATTTTAAACCACAGATATATGCAGACATTTACTGCCTGATTGGATTCTAAAAGATTAATTTAGCATAGGAGCAGCAAGTTCAGTTAGATGGCTCAAGTGACTAACATGCGGCTGATTTATTGTTCTCTGGGGACAATGGGAATTGAAATTTGACAGACAGGATACACTGTACCCACTTACTGGCAGAACATTAATTCCCAGAAGTCAGAATGTATACGTTACAAGCAATGCATCTTTTCATTTTGTTTTGTTTTTCAAGCAGTATACAGCTGAAAATAGCACAGACAATGCCCAAATAGCTAACTCCTATATAGTGAACTCTTGCACAGGAAAAGGAAGTGTGGCTGTCCAAGAAGCACCTTAAGGAAGCCTTGCAAGCATGCTTGATTTAATGCAACGTACTTGCCAAATCTTTTGAGCTCTTAAGCAGGACAGATCTCTTTGAGCAGCAGAAGCAACAGCATCATGCTTTTCTGGGAAGAAAGCATACACATTAAAGAATGTGTGAGCTAAGGAGATGAGATAAACTAGGTTACAATTTGGAAACATCTGTAAAATGTGATTGAAAATATTGCTTATCATACCAAGTTACCCTCTTCCCTACTGCATGTGACTTATCTAAATCTCGGGCCATACTTGCCTATGAGGAAAAGACCACAATGAAAATACAATTTAAAGTTCTGATACTTACTTGTATAACCAAGTTTTCCTTCCACATACATAAAATCATACCCTTTAAAATGAAATGTCTTCCAAAATCTGATCCAAACTTTTCAGCTGAAAATTTTCTTGTCATGAAGTGCTGTAATTCCAAAAGTGAAGCTTTCTCAACATTATGATGCTAGTAATTCTAAAAACCATAGATTAATTTTATTATGGTAGAGTAAAATCTAATAAGACCCGTGTATTAAATGGCACTTTTTGAAAATAAAGGGTTCTTACACAGCTAAGTACACAATGGGTAACAATACAAATTTTAAAATCATTTGGAGGCTTTTTTGATCTCTATCACAGCTTTCTCTTGAAGTCAAGTGATGAAATGTTTTAGAATGAACTATGTTTACAGGAAAGCTATCACTGACAGAATCAGAGCTCTTAGTTTTGTCATCTCCACTCATAGATTAGCTATGAGTACAATATCCCACCTAGCACTCAGTGAATCAAGCAAGGCAACCAGTAAAGCAATAGGAACTTCTCATTGCTATGTCTTCAACCACTCTTCCTGCAACTACCCCTTTTTTTTATTTCTCTCACATTATATTAATGCTTGCACAATACTTCATCTGCTTTGCCCTGAAGATGGAGTGTTTGCCATAGGTATACTTGTTTCTGGAGTTTTTCCATCTGTGGGGTGCTGGGTTTAGAGATCCCATTTCAGCTACAAACACACAAACACACTCTATGAGAGCATAAAATGTTCTGACTAGATAGCTAATGATTTACTGTTGCCAATAGTGGTTTTCTAATTCCATTACCATAATTTCTACTGAAAATTTCATTTACAGCAGTCTATGTTTAAACTCCAGGTAAATGAAAGTTAGTAATTTAGTGCTGTGAATGTGCCTCTCTATTCTAATTAACATCTTACTTGTTATGTTATAGGTTTTTCCTTCTTTCTAGGCAAAAAAAAGATCCCAGAGAAACAATTGCCAAAGAAAACAAATGAGGGGACTTTGAGTGTTACAATATATATATCACAGAAATTATCTTTTATTCTTAATACAAACTGTGCATCGTAATTTAAAGCCAACACGCAGTCACCTATTTCCCATTGCTGCTGAACTGGATTACCACCTGCCTTGACTCCATCATCTGGGAGGCTGCCAGCATTGTTACAATTTAGTGCTATATCCCCCTGTGTCAGGAGAGACATGCCTCCCCAGTCTCACTGTCAAAAGAGTGCTTGTCAACATCCCCTAATTATTGCTATTATAAGGAATGAAGGTTAAATATATGTGTTTTGTCAATGATGATGTCTATTTTCTGCTTTAGTTTTGTTAGGCTCAGTTGTACTACTAGGAAATAAAGATTAAATTGAAAGATGATTTTAGGGTCAGGTCTCTGAGTTCTTTTGTCATTGTTTGTATGAATTTTGTGCAAGCTGTGTTACCATTTACATTCCAAAATGCCAGCACAAAAGGAGAGAGTGCATGCTCAGCAAACTAGGAAAAATACTTCTGTATCGGTAAAAATAAAATAAAAATCAAATCCCCAGGACACGATACAGGCACAGAAGAATACAAGGATCATTTTCCTCCTGGACAAGGTGAGTACTATGGGAAATTCAGAAAGTGGGCATAGCGCCCATACCTGATGGTTTGTTTTGTACCCAGGTGAATGATTGATCCTAGAAACTGCGGCCTTGCAACTGGTTAACAGAAGATGATAAGTCAGAGAGTCTTTCATGTCATTAGAAATAAGTAAATTGTTGTAAATTTTTCTAAGATATGGTTAAGTTGCTCTTGAAACTATTGCTCGTGTTGTATTTGTTTCTAGTATATACATGCCCTATATATGCTGGTGTTTGAGGAAGACAAAATTTTTATATTCATTGTCATGACATGCCAATAAGAAGGTGCTACAGTCACCTCAGTACCAGGCAAGACACTGGCTCTTGAAGCAGCTATATTACCTGTGCTGATACAGCGGCTCACCACAGAGCTGTCCAACTCATTATTTCTAGCCTCAGTCTAGCTCCTCCTCTGTAGTTCCACCTTCTGTTCTTCTGGCTCTGGTGCTTATCAGATACTTTTTTTTGCTGCATTGACTTTCTCCTCCATTCATGAGTTCACCAGTTCCACTGGTCTGTGGAGGGAACTGCAAGACACAACCAGTGCAAGAGAAAAGAGTTTTGTCAAGAGTAAGGAGGGCAAAACCATGTTAAATTCACTCAAGCTGTCTTTCTAAGAAACTGACTGGCTAACCAACCACATTCAGCAGAAGCATAATTTAGGTCAGAGTGAACTTCCCTCTCCAACCCCCACTCCCACTCTTCTTCTTCCACTCATCTTCATCTCACCATCACTACACCTTCTCTTGCACTATATTTTTAAGGCTGTAGTATCTGTGAACTCAAGGAACATACTGAACTGATCAGTATGAGTACAAAATAGTACTGTTTTCCATTTATACCAGGATGTTCACTGTGTGATCGCACAACCTTCTGATGTGGTGAAATGGGAGTAGAGTGTGTGTTGCAGCAGCTCATCAGACATTGCTATGGGACTTGTCATTGCAACCTGAAGATGGGTCTGCCGCTGGTGGGTTACAACACCTGGCAAATATCCATTGCTCCCAACAGGGTGATCTACAGCCCTACACATTGCAATGGCACAGCCAGTGGTCCCACTAGCAATCTAACTTGTTACATACATAAATCAGGATACACTCAAGCACTGTATCTTAACAAGGAGGCAGCTAAGGAAGCAAAAAAGAAACAATGCTTTAAATCATTTCCCAGTGGACTAGAAGAGCTTCTTTCATAAGTCTAGGCTGGAATACATACAAAGCAGAGATTTTTTAAGTAGCTGTTTTATTCCTGTCTTCAACCAGGAGCTCACTGGGGTATCACACGGCCCACTCTCAGTACTTCCTCTGAATTGTTGCAAAATCACTCTAGGTAGTTAGTCTTCTTACAATCAGAGTTTCTCAGCTTCTGCCAGTCAGGCCAGAGGGACATCAAGGCAATGCTATGTTGTTTCGTAATTTATGTGGTTTACTGATTAGAGTAAAGCAAGCTCATTACTGCAGATCTAGCTAGTTGGGTGTAAGTTATTTCTAAAACATGATCCAGTATCTACTGGATCTACTCATACACACACAATAACTGATAAGGCACAGGGAAAGTATTCCAGCTTCTGCTTACCTGAAGTTTATGTGCCTGATTCAGAGCTGTATACGGTCATTTCCATGTAACTTGAGTATCAGAAGCAACAATCTTCTTGCAAGTTTAGCTTATGACTTAAAAAAAAATGTTTGAACTTAAAATGCAGCCTGAGATACAGAAGGAATTAGAAATAGTGCCAAACTTTTCCATAGTAATCAGGTGTCCAATCTACTCATTCAGAAATAGGGAGATCTAAGTTCAACCTCCTTCTCAATTAAAAGGTTCTATTTTCCCCTTTCTGGGATAATAGCATGTATGCTTCCTATCAAACATCCTTTTCAATCTTAAATGAAAGTGCTAGTTGAATATAGACACCTCACTGACCAGGCAGCATGCAAGAGGAGGCTACTCGGACCTAAAAGTTAAATTTCTTCCAACTACTATCTTAGGCCCAAAAGCAGATGGCTGTGTTTCTTTCCCCCCAAATATTTGCCTTGGGAAATTTATAGGGAAGACCAGATCAGATAAGTGAACTATCCTAGTTTCCCACATGGTTGTTTTAGTTACTATTTAGTTACTATTGCCTTCGGTTTCTGTGCTGGTTTTCGACAGTAATATTGAAGGAAAATATCAAATCCAAAGATTTGATCTGAAGAACTGTTATCATGGGTACTTTCATGTATACATGTTACCATAGCTTGTAAACAGTATCTGTTTTTTCTGTCAGACTACCCCTTACAAATCTGAACAGCAAAACATCTTTAGTTTGGGAGTTTCTGTAAATATAAGAATATTTATCTTTGAACACCAATTAAGTCAAGAATTATTGTTAATATTCAGAAACCTTTTTTTTTTTTTTTTTTATCTAGACAGCATATTTTTCTCTTGTGGAAAACAAATACTTGTGATTTTGATGAATAAACTCCACCAGCTAATTAGTACATTTTCTAAGCTGGAGTCTAAAATACCAGTTTCAGTTAAAAATAAAGCTGTATCCTGCAAGCACTCATTTTATTTCTTTTACTGAGGTTTAATCCAGCAGTTGATTCCACCAGCATAATTTTTTTACTTATTCAGCAGCAGTGATGTTTCTCTCATCTCTTGTAGCACTAACAGTATACTACTCTGTGCAAGAGTGTATCACTATGGTAATACTGAATATTTTATTTTTAGGATGTATTACATATAGAACCATCAATAACTCACCCGCACTTTCACTAAAGCACTGAAAGTCATGTGCATAGTGACTTTCAACTTCACCAAGTTGAGAGAGGGTTTACAGCTGCAGGTGTTGCAAGCTATTCACTTCAGTTTTTGCTTTCTAACTTCCCCTTAAAGAAGAAAAGACCTATGTTTCTTTTTTGAAATTGCTTTTGTGTTTTTTGGGTTTTTGTTTCTTGATGATGCTGAATTTGGCAAGAAGAAAAATAGTGGTGCCTTTACTGGACAGGTTGGAGAGCTGCAGCTGGTAATTCGTTACCTTTCTTTGTAAGATTTCATCCATGCTCAGTTCTCTGCACTTTTACAAAAGAAATCCCAGAACTCTTTGCCTCTATCTCAGAAATTCTGGCTGGGCTACTTCTTAGCTTCAAACACCCCACCTCTCTAAGCACAACTTTTGCATGTTTGTTGAGACAGAGTTCTTACAGACCACTATGAAGTAACACTTCCAGGATGTTAAACATACGTTGTCTGGTCCTTTCTCTAAAAATACAATATTTACAGGAAAAAGAGTGGGTTTTCTTGACTTTGAAAGTAAACTGTGCATTGGTGTGTTCTCTAAGCATATGTTTTATTAATTTGTCTTCTCTTTCTCCACCTCCTGCTTTTCTTGTGTTCTTTCTAATACTTAAAACTACTTAGCAGCTTGTTTTCCTTTGGGTTTCTGAGAGCTGCCAGCAGACCACCTGCTTATTGAACCCAGGCCAGAGAAGACTCCTTATCTGAATATTGAGGGAAAATAAAATTTCAGTGAAAAATCTCAGATTTTTTTTTGCTCTAGGATGTCTACCTTATTGCTTGATATCACTGTCACTCTTCCGTGTCCTTTGTCTTTTAAGTTATTTTGTTGTTATGGTTTTGTCTTCCCTTCAGAATTTCTAGGCAAGATATCCAGAAATCACTAAGGAAAAGGTTCAGAACATTTTCATTGCAGCGTATAAGTCTAAATTGAGATATCCATTTTTTAAAAACTCTGCTCATTCAATTCTAACATGTAAAATTCATGCATTAAATCTACATTAATATATCAACTAATCTTAGAAGTGGATTCAAGTTTCACATTTTGGATACATAACAACTACCAAAACTGTTTGCATGAAAAAAGAATTGTGCTTTATTTTTAAAGGTATCTACAAATCAAGACTTTTTTTTTTTTAATTCAGAAGATAGTCTTATTCCTCTGTGTGAAGCATATACATTTATGCAAGAAGGAGGAAGGAGGTAAAAAAGAGAGTGGAAAGGGTTTCTTCACTGGATCTTGATTTGGATTGAACCACAGTAGTCTCTCATCAGTGTTTTGCACTTCAAAAGCACTAAACACACACTAACGTGATAACGTGATTAACTGGACTGAGTCTACTTAATTCGGATGTAAGCTCTGCTGTCTACTTTAGTACAAATAATGTAAGGGAATGATGTAATTTAAGGAAAATCAAGACTCCTTTGAGATACCAACAGCAGATCTAAAGGCAGTACTGGTATGGATGGAGCCTGTGCTGTTCTCAACCTGCTCCCCCCATTGTATGATCAGGAGACCATACTAAGCCTGGGTGCACAGGCTGCAGCTTCAGTAAATCCCTACTAAACACACATTCTCCATTTAGTGATTTTCTTATAGGAGTAATGTGAATTCAGATAATATGCATAAGCTTTCAAAAAAAAGAAAAAAAATCCCTGGGTACCCTGGTACAGTATTACTACAGTCTGTAATAGAATATTTGTTAGATATTGTTTCTTCTTGTTGATCTTACAGCTGTTAACATGTCACGGGATTCCCTTGTCTTGCGGAGCCATACCTCATAACTAAAGTTTTCTGTGTTATAAATTTTACTATCCCATCTGCTTAGAGGAGTGTTTAATCCTCAAATACAATTCTGCTCACATCCGTGAAGCTGGGCTTAGAAGGTGTTATTTATTATGAATGGCAGAAAGGTGTTTCTTACCAACTCTCTTTCATGTAGCTGTGTTTTCAAATATGTGCTGCACCTGACACCAAATTAGGTGTGAACAGAGCAGAGTAATTACACAGCACTCCAAACTGTAAACCCACTGTACCTTTTCACTGATAGCATTTTATTCTTTAGTCATGGTCAGCTTGTCACATGCTGTAACCTATGATACATCTGTTTCCAGATGACTCAGTGTTTTCCTCTATCTTCATTTATGGACTGATCCTGAGAGGCACAAAAAACCTGCCTCTGCAATGAAGTTCATTACACTTCCTGGCAGGATCTGACACTTGATTATTTCTTCCTCCTTTACACATAGTGCATCTGTCTATGTTGGATCTCATGCTATTCCAGTGTTTTTCTGTAATAATTATTGCCCCTGTTCCTGGCTTCTTCTATGTTTAACATAGTGTCTGATTTGTCATTTCCACTTTTAAATGAAAATCTTGAATGACACTAAATTAAAATGGCCTCTAGTATCAAGACTTCCTGCTAATTTCATGGTAACATGCCAGTTATCTTTTGTGATTAACTTTCTAGGCAAATATCTTGTTAAATATACAGTGTTTCTATTACATCTGCATCCACAGTGTAAATGGAAAATATATGATGTGATTTTTTTTTCATCTATTATCTTCACTTCAATCTGTGGTTTTCCTAAAACTGATCCAGTCTTATTTTTGACGCCTCACACACATTGAAATTTCTTGTCATTCATAAAAGTGATTAATTCAAGACTAAGGCATATGACTTTTTTGAAAATATTTCCTTTTATAATGCAACATTATCATTTATCCAAATATTTCTTTCATCCCATATATCCAAACACTTGGAAGCATCCAGTGTGATGCAATGCTGTCTTAAATATATGCCTGAACTGCATTCTACGGCAATATCATGTCAGGCACCAACCACTCTGGGATGGGCTGAAGTGTGGTCCTGGTAAACCAGCAGGGATTGTAGACCTTAATGGTGCCCACAGGGCTCTGACAGCAGCCTTGTACTTAATGTTTACCACATCTTTTTATTGCAATGGTTACAGAATGCAATATAAAATGCACATTATGTCAGGAATGAAATGAAAGTGCTCATTTCCACATTCTTTCTGCCTTAATTTTTCTGGTAGGTACATGACACATTAAGCAAAATTTTTATATGATTTTTTTCAGTCAAAATTTTGATATTTATTTTTAATATATTATTTCCTTTCTCTGCTACACTAGTTATATAATAAGAGAGTATATGAAAACAGCACTCTTTTCTGAGAATGCTTCAAGTTCATGGACCTTCGTATTGAATGATATGTTTATGGAAACCACTGTGATTCATGAGTTAAGCATTCAGCTAATTACTTTTTCAACACAACATCAGCTGCAAGCATAGTTCAACATCTTTGCTGGAGGCAGGGACAGTGAGATTGAGTGTGCCCTCAGCAAGTTTGCCAATGACACCAAGCTGTGTGATTCGGTTGATACGCTGGAGAGAAGGAATGCCATCCAGAGGGACCTTGACACGCTTGTAAGGTGAGCTGATGTCAACATAATGGAGTTTAACCATGAGAAGTGCAAGGTCCTACACCTGGGTCAGGACAATCCCAAGCACAGCTACAGGTTGGGCAGAGAAGAGATTCAGAGCAGCCCTGTGGAGAAGGACTTGGGGGTCTTGGTTGATGAGAAAATGAACATAAACCAGCAGTGTGCGCTTGCAGCCCAGGAAGCCAACCGTACCCTGGGCTGCATCAAAAGGAGCACGACCAGCAGGTCGAAGGAGGTGATCCTGCCCCTCTAATCTGCTCTCGTGAGACCTCACTTGGAGTATTGTGTGCAGTTCTGGTGTCCTCAACATAAAAAGGACATGGAACTGTT
>JANHGB010054035.1:2317-30749 GCA_026283785.1 Coracopsis vasa
GGCTGGGAGAGCTGTGTCATTGTGTGCCTGTCTTGTGTATCCGGGAGAAACAAGTTTTCCTCTTACATGACTAAAAGTCACCTACAAACAATATCCCTTAAGCTTTAGCCTGGGGAAGAGTGTGGCATCCCTCCAACTGTACTGCTGAGCTGGGAATAAGAGAGAGGAGTGAGGCAGGAAACCAATCCTTACTAAGGGGTATGGAAAGTCTATAATGAAAAGCACACATTAAAAAATCATGCATAGTTTCTTTGCACATTTTCTCTGCATCCTGTCTGATCACAGAGCACACTTTTGCCATCTCTTGCCCTGAGGTTTCTTTTTTCTCTGTTTTGTCATTGCCTTCATCACCGCACTCAGCGCAGAAGGAAGGTCAGATCCAAGAAGCTCACCTGCCCAAGGGTGCTACCACGTCTGCCAGTCAGGACAGCTTTCCCCGTCATTGCCTTCACATGAGCAGGAAAGTGAGCATTAAAACACCAAACGCAATGCCAATCTCTTACTATATAAACACTCATATCCTTCAAACACGTCCCTTTTATGCTAGGCATGCTATAACACCTTTGCAGAGGGTTTTGGCTTCAGAGCTGCCGTTGCCAGGCTTTCAGGGACAGCCCAGATCTGCAGCCTCTTCCCCAAGGGAGGAGAAGCTGGTGCTGTGCCAATGTGGGGAGACAAGCTGCACACACACACATCAGCACTGGGTGATGTGCCACAGCCCCATGCACCACATGTTTAGGAATAACGGCCCTGGGAGCACAAGTTGTCCTCCAGACATACTGGCACAGAGCTGAGGCCCCCCTGTACTTGGTCAGATGAGGCCATGGGGCTAGCACTGCTAAAAATTAACCTAGCTCAAACCCTTGATGTTTAAAATAAACTATTTATTAAAGAGAGTGAGTGTAGTGTTCTCCAGCTCCCAAACTAGTAACTGACCAGGTTTTAAGGAAACACTGTCCCAAACTCAGTGATAAAAGCTGCTAGTGGTAACCATACATGAGAAGGGCCTTGAATCCATAAATGAGAAACCTTGAAAACGGGTGATGAGGTGTCGGAATTCCTCACAAAATGACCAACATGAGGGAAAAATGTTGGGAAGGCCTCAGCAGGAACCCCATCCAGGACAGTGCTCTGGACAAAGCCAGGAAAGTCTGCCACAGAGAGGGGTCACAAAGATGGTGAGAGGAAATAAGATGGTGCAGAGATTCAAGTCAATGATAAGCATGGAAACATTACAAGATCTTCTGCCTATGGACCCCAGCGTTGAGCTCCTGTAGATGTGGGTAGAAGGGATCCCGCTTTCCCAGTTGGGAGGGATGGTGTTGAGCTCTTCCATGCTCCAAGAGCATCCCTCCAAGGCTGGCAGATGAGCTGTGTGGTTCACATAATGCTCCTCAGCCTTCCCTTAGGCAGAGCAGTGTCAGCTGCGGGGGAAGAGAGGAGAACTCATGTGCAAGAAAAGCTGTTTCCCTCATGGCTTTCACTCAGTGAGGAAAAGACAAACATAGGGGAAGTTGCGCAGGATCGCTAATTAAAATTACCAATCCACACCTCCTGAGTGGTTGTGATTTTATTTATGGCAGTTTACTTGTGATTGATGGCTATAAATTTATTCATGGTAGTTAACCCTACAGCCTTCCAGGACAAAAACCAGGCCCTGAGCACAGCACCTTCATAGCTCAGAGACTTGTGGCCTGAGGTATGTAACAAGTTCTACACATCTATGTTACACCTTAGCTTACCCACCAGGAACCTAAAAATCACTTGGGTTTTTTTCTCCCATAGTTCTTCTACTTTTGGGTGTGAGCCACAGGCTAGGCCAGAGCCAAGGGCTTTTTTACACCACTGCTCCTCTAACATTCCTCAAACAAGAGAGCCTCCTTAGCAGGCTAACCCCATCTACAAATAGGAGAATAATGTAAAAACAATAATGCTCAAAAGTAACCTGTAAACAGTTGACTTTTTAGAGTGAACACCTTCCAGGGCAGGGCAAGTCTTTGCAGTTCCATTGACCCATTGTACATTTACTAAGAAAAACAAGAAATTCTGTGTGAGTTTATTCTCATACTGAGGCACTATTACCAGCAAAGGATTTGATCCTTATGTCTGGAATTTTTGCTGTAGCTGATCAATATGCAAAATGGGTTAGTGAACACAGTGTAACATACATGTGCATTCTGAAATTTTATTTCCACCTTTTTGAAATTTCTTTTTTTACCCTCCAAAAACTCAAGCTACTTTCTAGTAATAGGAGATATCATTTGTTTCACTTTTCCCCTTATGCTTTGAGTGCTTTTCTTTCTGTATGATTATCAGCTGAAGTTGTTCATCTTAATTGAAAGTTGCTGAACTCTCGTATGTATTGTCAGTAAACTTTCCTGAATAGATTAATCATGAGAAGTGTTCATTGTTACAATTCTGACGATCAAATTCCATTATTTATTCCTCTACTTATTAGAATTATGGTAGCAAGAGATGTAACACACAAAAAATTATTCCAATAAAAAAAATAATTCTAAAAAAAAAAAATTGTCATAATTATTTACCACTGCAAACCAGAAATTTTGTTTTTTGATTTGGTATCAGAAATGCTGAGATTGAGAGGAAGAAACTGAAAACACTGGATATTTGTTTTGTACTAATTTTACCTCCACTTTCATAAAGCAGATAAAAATGCTACTGGTTTGTGTGGCCTAAAGGAGCATTTATATTTGTACAGATTAATCTGGAATGAGACATGTACATCTTCGATTACAAATGTATGATTTGTGGCATTCCAAGAAGGTGGCCTTGGAGATAGTATGAAATCTTTGCAGCTCTGAAAAGTTAAGTTAAATCTTCCAATTGCTTGGTGAGGATACTCTTTATTCTCTCATGAAAGTACCTGTTGCTACTCACCAGGTCCTACATGCTGCTTTCATTGTCTCACCAGGAGCATATGTTTTCCCATTCAGTGTACATGGACACTGCTTAATGTGAACACATGTTCGATTCTTTGAGATGTCATCAAGAACTGTTCCTGCCAAAGACAGTAAACAAAATAATAAATACTTTTCCATATCCTTACTTAGCACTAAAGATAATATAGCTTGAATGCCTTCCTAACTTAGCTTGAGAATGTTATTCTTGCACAGTCAGTGCCCATATTTAGAGATGCAATGTACAGGGCATTTTCTCTTAATTAAAATAAAATTGACTCTTTACAAGTGATAACAGCATTTGGCTACTTTGTTATATGAAAGTGCAGACAATTGTCTTTATTTGAAATTTTAATTTCACTTGAAATCAGAGTAAGCTTGAATGTAATTTTTTTAAATTTTATGCCTTGCTATGAGACTAATTAAGTTGGGAATTTTGAAGAATGGACACTTCTTTTTCCTAGAGTACTAGGTCTAGTTTTAAATATGTAGCTCAGAACAAATTACTTTTGACTACTCTAAAATGGTTATGATATTGATGTAAATACCCACAGCACAGTAACCTTGGAAGATAGTTCTGAAATTTCAAGAAACATTACAAACGATAGTCAGTACATTTTTTGCAGGAAGTTAATCTTAAACTACTTTAAAGGGATTTTACAAAATGCCCAAAATATTGCAAAAATTCTCTGAGGTATGCTACCTCTTGCTGGTGCCCTGAAATGCTGGACACCTCTTTAGGGTAAGAAATTAATTAAGCTTACTCAATGTATATTACAGCACAGAATTTCAAAAAGGCAGCATATAATTATCCCATCACGTATTGCGGTCTTGTAAGGAAAATGCTTTCCCAGTCTGTTCTTGTAAATAGTGATCAAGGACCTTTAAGGACCATGACTACTCAAGACTTCAGTTATATTATGTTACATGAAAAAATGGCAGTTCTAGCAATACAACGCCCTGAAATGCACTGCTAGTTCATTATTAAGAAGTCTATTACACTTGACTGGATATATGCCAGAAACATTTGTATGTGCCATTTAAGATATTAAGAATACAGAAATGATACCTTCTGGACAAAAGCAACCATAGGTACAGTGACTGGAACAGCTGTACTCTGGGTTGGAACAGGTTTTAATACATGGAGAACCACATTCCTCATAGATTTGGTTAGCAGAACATTTTCCCACAGCTGCAACAAACAGTGAAAGTGTTAAGATTTTAAAGTGTAAACACAGATCTCATCTACCACCTAAGATGGAGAAGATCTTGTGATTTCTGGCACTAATGTTCTCTTATCCTGCTTTAATACTCAGTTCAACATTTGAATATTCGTCATTACCACCATATTCACTCTAGCTTTCATTCATTCTTCATACCCTATTTATTAGAAACTCCCTTCAGAAGCTTGAAGAATGGCAAACAGGCTGTATTGCAGCCTAATAAACTACCACAAACCAGATCTTCTGTAGTACTTGAAGAACTTAAAGAATACAACTCTTCATCTTCTGTATAGCTTGCGCTTCTCAGACACTATCTGCTTTTCAGAATGCAGCTACCTAGAAATCTTAATATATGGAACATAGAATATATATAAATATGATAAATTCAATCTTATCTGAAAGAGTAAAAATAAGTGAGGTAGAGAAATAGAGACAGTTAGAGATAAGGCTGACAAAGAAACAATAAGGATTAAAAAAATCATTACCTTTGCTTATTTGGCATTGATTTACAAATTCTTAAATTCTTAAATTTTGATATGAGCTGCATCTCTGGTAATTTAATGTGTGAGTTGGTTTAGAAGTAACCTAAAGTTAAGTTATTTTTTACTTTCTTTTTGTGATAAGCATATTCTCTTATAAAACAATGAATCCTGCTACATAGCACTGACTATAGATTGAAGTTTCACATTGGTTCAGAAGGACTGCAAGAAAATTAATCAGAACTTTGATAATAAATAGGCACTTGAAAGAAAGTGTGTCTCATCATGTACAGCTTGGAGAGTAATAGAAGATTTGCTTCTTATTTTTTTCCAATCATTAGCTTTAACAAAAAAGGTTGAGCATCTGAAAATGGACTACTGAAAATCCCCTGTGAATAAAAGGGGCTATGGCAACCGTTAGCAAAACAGGTTCAAAGACTTCAGAGGCCCTTAAAAAGTTTTTCCTTTGAAATTTCCATGCTCTTCTTCTTAAGGCTTTACCAAAAACCAGTATTACTCTTCAGAAAATAATATTATTCAAGACAGTAGAGACAGTTTATTTCATTATCACTTAATCACACAGAGTGTGTAAGATATAGCAAGGTTAAGTAAAATCTCCTATGAATAAAATGATTGAACTTACAGCAGAAGTTTTCAGTTCTCCAGTTGAATACCATTTGATGTGACATAGCACACTGCCTTGAATACTCTGACAGTGTAGGGCAAGTGCAATTCTTTTGTCCTGGCTCACTGCAGTCCTGCATATCAAGCTGGCAACGAATGACAAACCCATCCTTTGGCACACTGCAGGTTGGCGATACCAAGTTAAGTAGCTGAGAGCAGATCATGGCCTAAATAAAAAGAAAATTGTTCCTAGTAGTGTTTTCCCCATGTGAAAACCACAATATAACATCATTGCTAGTTATGATTTTCTTGTTACTTTCTTTGCTGTTTTCCCCTACAGTTTAGTAATACATATCTGACTTAAAATGCATGAGAAATTCATTAATAGAAGAGAATATAAATCTGTTGTATAATAGAAGGACTTTATGTGTTGAATTAGTTCCACTTCTCATTAAGTTGAAAATGAATTAATTCCTTCTGTACTACCAATCCCCCTAAAAGTGGCTGAGAACACTACAGGCAGGGCATATGTAATCTCATAGAGATTCAGCTCCAGGACAAACATCCCCAATGTGACAACAACAACGTTCGTTCCTCTTTGAGCAAACTTTTGATGTGTTTGTGTTGCCTATCACATTGCCCACTGCAGTATAAGGTCTCAAAGAGAAAAAATGTAAAAAGATTAAACCTCCCAGGCAATAGGAGTTCTTCACCAGATCAAAGTAATTTTTCAATGTGAATACAAGTAATATTTACAACCCGCTTCTTCAATAAAGTATCTTCCTCACATGACCCACAAAAATTCCTGTCCTTTATTCTTGCTCTTCTTGCAGAAGGGATGTCACAAAACTAATGTTTCTCTGTTTTTCTATTCTGGGAAAAGGAGAACCTCAGGCTGGACAGGGCTTTGAGCAACCTCATCTAGTGGAGGGTGTCCCTGCTCACAGCAGGGGGTTGGAACTAAATGATCTTTAAGGTCCCTTCCAACACATATCATTCTATGAATCTATGAATTCCAGCTGGCTCTTCCTCGGTAGTATGAAACCAAAACTTTTTAGCAAGAAGAATGGTTTCTATGTTCTAACTAAGAGATTCTTGGGTTGCTAGAAAAATAACACGAAACTATTGAGGCAAAAAGAAGAAAAGTCTCCTATTTTAAGAGAAAAATTTTTAAGAATTCTGTAATTACTAGTAACCTGTATACTATATACATGTACATGAGAATTGCAAATAAGATCATATTCTTGTGAAGAAATACAAACAGAACCAAAGAACATGATCACTCTATGTAAAATTAAATGCTTTACAGATGATACCAATGAGTACTTGCCATTAGATATATGGTGACTTTATGACCTCCTGGGTAGAAAAAATAATAGGTGAGAGTAATTCTGCAGTTTCCATTTCCTCAGCCTGGTAGATCTACGCAGGAGATACTCCAAACCTACTAGGACATTGGCCTGGACAACCTGCTCTAGCTGACCCTACTTGAGCAGAGGGGTCTGACTAGATGATCTGAAGATATCCCTTCTAAGCTAAACCCCTGTGATTCTGTAAAATCTGTGTGGGAATGTCTGGTAAAACAACAGGATCATCCTAATTAGGATTAGCAATATGTTATAGGTATTCTTGAATGTCTCAAGTCTGTACAGCTTATAATGTCAGGTCTCTTGTTATTTAATTAAAAGTTCTTTGACTGGTTCCAAAAATTTCCTGTGACGACTTGCATGAAATTTCAGAAAGCTGTGGGCTTTCAGAAAGCGCTCTTAGGTTTAGATGAATGATATAAATGCAGCCTCAAAAATACCCAAGGGCTTTTTTCAAAATGTATTTTAATGCAAAGAACTTTTCTTTCTTATATCACTCTATACAAATTTTGACATTATCCATTTTCATGGAAGTCAGTTTTATGAAATCACTGCCTCTCCATTATTGGTTTCTATCTATCTTTCTACGTCTTTTAAGAATCATGTTGTAGAAAAGCCAAGAAGATCTTTCTTACATATTTTTTGTGAGGAACAGGGGAAATTGATATCTCCTCGGACAGGCAGATCTCCGATGGATCATCCATTTTTTGTAATGCAGCAAATTTATATGTATCCAGCAATTTACCTGTAAATTGAGCATTTGTATTTTGTCAGGAAAAAGCCCACATGAACATTGTTTGTTTATTGCTGTGATGTAGCAAAACTCAGATTCTACTCCGACTGTGAAATATCCTACTAATTAGTCTACCTGATGACTAACTACCTGTTTCGCCCTTTACCTGGAGTCTATTCAGTGAAGCATACTTTTATCACCTTGATGGTTTCTCTGAGCCATTTCCTAATATATCATATCTACTATCTTACATGATGCCAGCTGCTACTGTTTTTCTGTCAGCTGTGTTATCATTCACCAGCTGCTAATTAATGCCTCTTATCCTCATCTCCATTCTAATATTTTCCCTTACATGTAGGGCTAAACTCATCACAACCCCAAAAATACTGTATACTTTTTAGAACTCTTCTGTGGTATGTCTATAAAACTGCATCTGGCGTTGTTGATCTGAGATTAGTTTACTGTGCAATTTACTGCCCCCACACTAGCACTGGAGTTCAGAGTAGCAGTGTGCTTTTAAAGCTAATCTCCTGAACATCCCCACTTCGTGTAATTTTATTTCTGTTGTGGAGTTCCTTTAAGATGAAAAATAAAGCAGAAGATGTGCTCCAAGAGCATGTGTAATGATCTCTCAGTGATAATGGGCATTAGTTCCACAGATTAGAGTGACTCTGAAGTGAACCTCCCAAACTACACAGAGTGCTGATGTCAAGTTCTTGCACCAACTATTTTGTTCTAAAGATCCACCCTTACTGGGAAACACTACTTGTTAATGTTCTTGTCCACTATGTTCTTTTTATTATAGCCTCATTCTTACTTTTGCCTAATGTAATTATTTCACTTACTGTGCCTTGCTATACAACTAGACTGCTTCGAAAGTTAGGTGAGAGAGTAGTCCTTATCACAGTTTTCTGAAATATAAGATTCCTTGCCACTTGTCTGAGGAACCCACAACAATACCATCATACCAAATTATACTGTGTAACATAATCAAATGACAAGTATGTTGGTGACATATAGGTGTGTTTTACTCAATTCTGAAAAACTTGAGTGAGCAGTCAGAGCAATGTTAGTGCAGTATTCAGTTTCTATCTTGACTCAGTTTAACTAGCTCTCCTTCCACGCAATATGCCCTTAGAGCTTACCTTCATTCACAAATTCATTCAATTCATAACCATCATAATTTCCACACATTCCACAGGTTTTCCCCATATATTTTTTTTCAGTCAAAACCTAAAAAAACCCAAACCAATATATTTAAAAGGATCACCTAAGTAAAATTATCTATAAAGCATTACTTTTCTCAAACACATTCAGTTCAAGGATCCAATTAAAGGTGATCCTCCTCATTAATTTCAGTGACTTGGCTAGAAGAAAAGTTTTGGAAGCAGTAACTTCTTTTACCAAATAGGCAAGCAGCGACTGTTGTAATTTTTTTAATTTAGGAAAAGAATAAAAGACATTTGCAGAGAATTGAAGGGAAAGACATTCTAAGGAACCAGAAAAAAATAGAAAAGGAAATTATGCTATTTCCTTGCTCATATCTTTGTTGATAGAGCATGAATTTCAGGTTCATTGTCTTAAGAAATTGAAAGTTACAGAAAAAATATCTGTTTTCAGAAGGTTATTCAATTATTTACTGCTCTGGAGAATAAAGTGGTTATACTACTACTACTGGCTACAATCAATGCATTTTTATAAAAACCTTAGATCAGAGTAAATACTTTGTAGGTAGGATATAGTGCATACCAATTACAGTAGAATTTCCTGTTATATGTGTGATAGCAATGTTGATAAATCTCCCATACAATCTCTCACATAACAATCTCTCTGTTTTAGGATAGATTTCAGTGTCTTTTGTGGCAGGGAGACTGTGATTTCTCACACTGAGGAAAGGTATCCTCTTCTCCAAAATATGTTAGGGATTTTGGAGGGAAAACATGACAAGATTCAGAAAAAGAAAAGAAAAAAAAAAAAACAAAAACCAGCTAGTAAAAGCACCATATGTTAGAAAAAAAGAAAAAAAAAAGATGGGGCGGAAGCACAGTAGAAATTACAAGACTAAGGCATACACTATTCATAAAGAAATTCTAAACTACTTTAAATAACTTCAGCAGCCCTTTAGCAAAACATTGTAGCTGCTGGAATAGCTTGAGGAAAGTTCAAAATTTGTGAAAGCATCCACAAATCTCAACATTGGTGGCTTTAGTTACGTACCAATGCTGGAAGTTAAAGGAACATGCAGATATAAAAAGCCAAGATGTTTTTTTCAAGGGGAATGGATGAAGCAGGAAAAGAATAAATATCCAAATAGTGAACACATGCAAAAAGCACCCATTAAGCATAAAGACATCTTCTCATTCCAGTAAATCAGTGAGCATTTTCTCTTCTGCTTTATGAGAACATTTGACTAACCATGAGATAGTCATCATTGTTCCACATGACAACTAGCTCCATCTCCATCAGTTTGGCCACCAGACGAATGTTGCGTCCATAAGGTGCTATTTGAAGTCCGTTGCTGGTGTAAGGCAACTTAATGACACTGTAATAAGACAAGGAGAGAAACTGACCGTCTCATACCATTATTAAGCAGGTATTAGTTATCTTTTCTGGATCTAATACATATATAATCTGAGTACTTGCAGCAACATAAAATAGATTTTTTTCCTTTGTAATTGTAGCATTTCAAGATGCATTAAAATTTGTCTTGACTGAAAAATCAGTGTCAGCAGTTTCACAGAAGAATCACAAGGAGACAGTTGCATAGTCAGTATACTAGTGAAAATATTTGCACAGCACTTGGCATCTTCACTTGGTTTGGTTTTATTAGGGTATAGGTAAGGTATACGTTTCAAGAACTTGTAACAATACAGTTTGTGTGGTAGTATTATTTTGATTACCCTGAAAATCTTACAGGCTCTTAATATAGGAATTATTGCTATAACTGAAACCTGACAAGGTTAGAGAAACCCATTATGGGAATGTTGTAGCAAAATTAGGTTTTCATCCTTGCAGCTGAATTCTAGTGCTACAAACTAACAACATTAAAGACAAAGTATATTTTGCTAAGTAGTCAGTAGGCATGTCATAAAATCATAGAAAAGTTGGTTGGAAGGGACCTTCTGAAGTTGCCCAGGCCAGACTTCTACCTGAAAAAGGGCTATGTGAAACACTAGACTAGGTCAGTCAAAACCTTTGGTTCTTGTGAATGTAGGATAAAAATTTAAAATGCAGATCATTTGGTTAGGTCCACAGTTTTATATAGTTTTCCTGGGACATTAACTAGTAAATAAAGTTTTTTTAATAAATACAATTTGCTAAAACAAGGTATAGCTTCAGGTTCTCTTTTTGTCATGATGGTTATTATACCCAGGTAAGTATAAGAAGATACAGACAATCCACACTCAAGTATTTCCTGTACCCACATATACTCACAGACAAAAATTCAAGCCTATCTATGTGATAAAAATGCTGAAAACTTCCATGGAAAGATTTCCTTCTATGGGAGCATTTTGTCTAGAAGAATGAATGATGCAGAACCCAAAGTTTCCCATCAGTGTAATTCCTCAGTAAACCAGCTGTTTTCTGGACATAGTAATCCTTTGAATAATGTATACAGACAGCGATCTCATTCACAAGGACCTTTTTGTGAGCCCTTCTGATATTTCTCTATTGGCTGTACAGTTCAAAGTTTCTCTTATAACCTACATACGTGTTATCATTAGCATAGAGGGTTCAGAGTTATCTAAGTCTCAAAACAAATGAACTCTAAGCAAAACACAGGAATTTCAACTAATATCTACTAAAAGGTATAAGCTGTTCTTGTATTCTTGTTCTTTGCATATGCAAACTGGTAGTACATAGGAAACCAGTTTCAATGTGACAACTGTTTTGGTTTGGGAAGGTTATTAGTTTATCCTTTTAACTACAGAAACTAAGCTTGATTCAAATATCTGCAAATGAAATACTCATCTATACAGTGTGAATGCTTGAAAGGAAGAAATGGGAGTAGAGTCATCAGGTGTACTAACTTCTGTAATTTGTTGATTCATTTTTGATACAAAGTAGTCTTCTTTAGTGTGATTGCTATATATATAACCCTCTGCTGTCTTTAAACACGTTTTTTCCCATTAATTGCAGAATCTTACCCAACACTCCTGACAGAAATGCTGCCTTTCTCAACAACGACAACAGAAGGTCCCAGCTCAATAATGATCCTTGCAATTTTTTTGTCCAGCCCACGGCGGAACTGTATGTTGAAGTCAGGGCTGGCTTCATCACATACAGTTGCAAAGATATAGTTGCAGGTGCCAGTGAAGTCATACTGGTATTTATCAAAGGTGGAAAAATGCCCTCCGCCCCAGGTAGAACAGGAATCCTTGTTCAAAACTACAAAAGTGAAAGAGAAAAATGGATTTAGGGCTTCTAACAGCATATTTGCTCATTCTGATTGCTATTTCAGTTATAAATAGCAAGAAAAGCTAGTAAGTTTGTACTCAGATTAATTATCTAAGCAAAATCCTAGACTTTTTTTTTTTTTTTTTTTTACAACCTCAAAATTTTATCTCAAATCAGGAAGTGAAACAGTAGTGGGAGTCAGAGCAATATTCTTATTTACTGTAAGTGGAGAAGACCTCCTAGCTTGGGAAACACACTTCCACCTCCTTCATGGGATATATAAATGTTTATCTTCTTACTTCAGTCTGCACAATCTGTTTGCAAAGGTGACAGTTTGCTACTGGAAAAACCTTTAACATTTCAGGCACATTTGCCAAGCTATATATGGCATTACTGTATCATGATTCATTGTACAGCCAGATCATTAGATGTCAGAAAACAGTCTTCAAAGCCCAACTTGTAAGTCTCCACTATTTTGGATCTGTTTCTGTGAAAAAGTTCCAGCCAGCTTTGTAAATACATGGAATGTTTTGATCAGTTTTCATTTTTAAAAAGCAATCACTTTTCATCTGAATGGACAGATTTTAGGAGGTTGAAATGAATCATAAGGAAAAAAATAACTCCAGCACTTGATGTTAGATATTTCTATACCTACTTAAAGCATTTGAACTGTCCCTCTGAAAATGACAGAATTACTGAAGTCAGTAAAATCATGTCCTTGGTTATGTACTTCCAGACTCAGATAGTTACTTTTCATTTTTAATTATTTTTGCTTTTAGAGTTATATGAAACTCAGGTATCTTAGAATATATCTTAGAAGCATAAAGTATCAGGTAAGTTTTGCAAAGTATGCCTGCAATTTTTATTCTCTGCTCTCTTAAAGCGTGATCAAATGACTGCAGAATGGTATTGGTTTTATTCAGGTCAAGTAGAAAATACTGTTTCCCAGTGAGCTGTTACCTGTTGGCAAAAAGTACTCCTCTTCCATACTTCTGTGCTGTCCAGAACGTCTGACTGGAAAATAGGAATTGGCTAATTGTTATTGATTCCTCATGTCCAACTCTAGCTAGTGTAATATACTGTGCTTAAGTGATATTACTAACCAGCAAATCCCAGCTTTTTCAGAGTGTGCCAAGAAATGATTACCTGGGACTGCACAACGGTCAGAGTGCAATAGGAGCCCCTTTCGATAAATGTAGGTGTGCTTTCAGTGTATTTGTTTTTATTTAAATATTATCATAGAAAAATATGACAGGAATGTCAATAACTCAAGATATTTAAAACTAGATTCTATACTTGTCTTTTGAGTTCAGTTTTATTAAGTGATTATCTAGATTTCCCTTTACTTTGTGTATATCCATGTCCTACTGTTCTTCTTGTAAAAACAGAAAGAAGACAGAGATGACTTGCTGAATTTTATTTTTTTTTTTGGCTGGTCACAAGTTCAACTATTTTTACCTCTAGGATGAACTTCATGTAGTTTTTCCATGCATATGCTGAATGAGAATTCACTTAATTCAAGCCACTCTCTGCTTCTCATTATAACATATTTGCATTTTATAGAATTCTTTTGTTCTAGATCTCTGCATTTTCCCTAAACTAGATTAACAGTTTCACTATCAACCACTGAAATGCAGCAACTTTTGCAGTACAGAGTTGCTTTTTAACAGTAGGCAACAGTAAAGCACAGTATTTTAACATAAAATATTAAGATTATGGAATACTAGGAAGAATGTCTGTAAATAGAATATGATATTGTGCAGAATACTAGGATTGATATACACATTTATTTTAGAAAAGATCTAGTAGAGGAACAGCACACCCTGTACCCATGTTATCATGATGACATTTGTTCATTCTTGTCATGGATGTGGAAAACTAAATGTTTAATGAACTAAATTTAAATTGAAAAGTCAGTGCCTCACATTTCTTCTGAAAAGAACATGTGAAAAGTTGTATTAGTTCTGACCGAGTGTTGATGTAGCTTGCTTATTTTATCTCCAGCAGTGATTATTAGGAGATCGGAGGGAAGAGTACCATTGCCAAAGGGAAGAGCACCATCAGGTCAAGCATGTATGCTTCTGCAGATACTCTTCAATTTACAATTATTTTCAATTCAGGGTATTTTGTGAGGCTACTGGGATTTGCCTGATTACTCCCTTGTGCTCTGACTTCCAAGTACTTGTCCAGCCTCCTTTTGAATCAAAGCAAAATTTCTTTGTAACAGAAAATACCACAATCACTGCTGTCAAATGTTACCATTTTAATTGTGAGTTAACATTTTAGTGATACCTACCTTCCTAACAGTATTTCTGATAGCTATAATTTTTACTAGTTTAAAGCTCTAATACGTTAATTATGCCTTGGCATGGCACACATTTTTATTTTATAGTGGTATCTTACTGTATTTTGTATTTCTTAGACTCAGAAGGACTAGCACAAATCTGCAGTAAGTAGGTGGCTGGAGTTAATTTTCCTTACAGATATGGGTTCATGCACACAGGCCATTCTTAGGAGTTAAAGGAAAACTGGGAAACTAGCAGAACTGCAGCAAAAATAGCTTCAGTTGGCACAGCTGGATGTTGAAGCAGAGATCTGTCCAAACCCTGACTCCACACTGGCTGCTGGTTATAAAGGTGAGGAAGAACTATCCTGTATTTTGATCCTTCACTTACACATAAATTTGTTTTAACCTGCAATCTTTAAAATAATCTCGTAGACCTAGCCTCTAATCAGCTTTATTTCATTTCCTGGATTTTGCAGCATTGAAAGAATCCATTTCCTAAATTCTTAGAGAATATTAACCTAAGTGCAGGAATGAAAACCAAGCAGATCACACCAATGACCTCAGTAGCAAATTTCTAAATGTGGAAGGCTACTAAACTGCTTCACAGTTTCTATCCTGAGGCATCAAAACCTCAGCATGGCACACTAAAGCACTTTCCATTCAGCGTAAAACTTACCAGAGCGAGATAACATATTTTACTGTCTTTTATAAGCAAACTCTTCATTTGGGATTTCTAAAACTAATGCTTTAAAACATATGCTCCTTGAGGCAAGGGCTTATTTTTATTATGCGTTTTCTACAGCATCTTCTGCAATACAGAACTGACGCTGAATTGAGTTGCAATATGAACGTTAAACACCAGGTCAGGCACTTACTTCTTTGCAGAGATTCTTTCTGTTTTTGGAGAAAAAAGTGAGGCCAATAATTACCTTCAAAAGCTGTGAAAGGAAAAACAAAACAGGAAGAATTTATCCTCTGAGCACAAGGAAGTTAAAAATAAATAAACAAATACACAAATATTCAAACATGGCGCAAGCCAAAGCAGTGTCAGCAGTTCATCTAAAAAAATTACTCTACAACTGGTAAAACTACCAAAAGCTTCCACAACCAAAAGCTGCCAGAAATCCTGTACAGTATGGGGTTTCCTGCACTTCATCCTTGAATTCTCTGTTCCTTATTAGAAATCTGTGGAATAAAATCTTCCTCGTGTTTTGGAATTCTTATTCCACCATATGGGTAGAAGTAGTGGAAGGAACAGCCAAAACAGGGAAAATATGGGAGAAGGCATGTCCCATGTGTTCTTCACAAGAATCGCAGGATCTGTAGCTGAACAGTGGGAAATCCACAGGCCTAGTTTTCGCTTTTGCTGCTCATGTTAAGGCAGAATGATGAAAACTGTTATCTGCCTCCTTCCACGCACCTCTTATTCACAAAGCCTGTTCTGGTTATGAGAAGCCAAGGACTGTTTAGCAAATATGGAGTACAGTATGGTCCCTCTTCCACCACAAACCCAGACCTACTGCATGAGTGTAACTGCACAGTGTCCTCATACATACCCAAAGGCTCTTTCACCTAGCAGCTTGCTTCCTGTCCAAAGCGCAAAGAGAATGAAATAGGTGGCAAAATGGGCTGCCACAGCCAGTCTACAAGCAGCAAGCCCTGTGCAGGAACAGAGGTAGTGAGTGCATGGAATGAGCTCCCATAGAGTAAGTAACTGGATAGTAACAACCAAAGCAAGCTGTAAGAAAGAGTATACAGTGGGCTTCAGAAATGAGCTACTTCTTTTTAAAGTTTGTCAGGACCAGTATTTCTTAGGTAACAGGAGCAAATATCCTGTAGAAACCATGTAATTCTCTGTTATATGTTTAGGATCTTTTTCAAGAGAGAAAATGTTATGGCAGAAGGTTTCTTTAATCACATAAACCAGGCCAAGCTCTGCATACATATGCAGGCCAAGCTCTGCAGGCTTCTGTTGCTTCCTTACATACTAAAGACAGTAAAAGCCTCTAGGGAGCTCACTAACTGTAAGAGACTCTCTAGCCAGTTTTGTGCTGTGCTGCTGATGTGATGTAATATTTATCATGCAGTATCTCAAGGACTGTAGGAAAACAGATGAAGTTCTGTCTTGCACGTGAGGCTAAGTTAAGGAACAAGAGGGCAATTTGGAGTTCCAGCACATGCCTTTGCTATGGATCTGAGATCCAGACATCTCCAACTTCTCTGTCAGTCTATGCCTCTGTTCTTCTCTGAAAGAACACTTATTTTAAAGGATGTTATCTGCACAAACTACTCTAAGCTTTTAAGAGCTAAAATACTACACTGGTGGAATTGCATACAATGAATATCCAGACAGAAGGGAAATAAATCAAGGATGTAAGTTCAGTGACAGAAGTGTTCACACCCCAATTGTTCCAATAGCTTTAAATGACATTTGTCTCAGCCAGTTTTCTATATTCTCTTCACAGGCTGTGAAAGTAAATACAGATTTGCTGAGTCCAATCTGACTTGCAAAATATGTATCTTAACACAGAACAAATGGATTATACACAAAAATTGTATTTCTCTCCACTGGTGTAAAGGAAACCTTAGGTGACTGCAGTGTAAATGCCAAGGCAGAAGTTCAGTGAGATGTATTCCCTCTATCCTTCTTCCTAGATACTGTGTCCATTTCAGTGGGACAGTGCTCTATAAACAAAAAGTGAAACTCAAGAGTACAACATAACATAATTTTTCCAAGTTGGAGCAAGTTACCAGCATAATAACTTCTTGATAAATTAAACAAGAACATTTCTACAAGAAAGAAATAGCACAAAACAATCTCATTAGCTGTTGAGTTGCAATATAGACTCACTGCATGGCCAGCGCTTCAACTTCCACAATTGCCTGACACACTCCTCAAAATCATTGTAGATCCTGCTCACTCTGGCTTGTCCTCTATAATGGGTTAGCACTGGCAAATAACTGTTTGAAATTTTGCCAGTGTTTCAGTACACCCTCTTTGGCAAAAAACCTCTTTGGTTTTTCAGTACAATCAACTCAGCAGGCATCTCCAGAACACAGCATGCTTCTTCCTCTGTCCTTCCAAGTTCCCCGTGAACCATGCATCACAAAAAGTACACCACAAAAAGGTAACAGTCAGTTTGTGTGGGTATCGAGCTAACACTCTTCACACCTAGAGTTGCTGCTGCCTTGTTTGAACCCCTTTACTTTGGTATGTCCATTTCTTCAATAATCTATTATTGTTGGTTTAACAGTTTTGCAATCGCTACAGTTTAATCCCAAACTACAAACACAATATTAATGGAATTTGAGAGCATGTAACAGCTGCCTCCAGAGGATATCTGACTTGCAGGAATTGAAGGTATGTCTAAAACACTATTTCAAGTGAGATCTATCCAGAGAACTTCATGTAAAACAGAAGTCTAATACTTTATGAACAAATATTTTAGACCAGAAGAGTTTGGTTTACAAATCTTTTCAAATTCAAAATTCATAAGTCTAAGCTTGCCAAACAGTTACAAAATGTTACAGATACTCCAGGTTTGCTATTTAGATTAAAACATTAAATGTAATAATCATCCTGAATTATACTGGAGGCATGCAAGAGTTACATTGAAAATAACTAAGGATATGAAATCCATTATAAAGTTTTGCTCAAACAATAGCTGGTAAAACAAATACAGGGCCATTTGCTGAATATCTGCCAATCAGTCTGTATCCTGTCAGATCAAACTATTAAACTAATTACAGTATAGTAACTATTCCCAGCATTAACATTCTTTTTCTGACACTTGATTCTGAAGAGATGATTAAATTTTCATGGCAATATTATTAACCATTCACAACCACATGAAATGGCAGATTGCATAGATGCAGCAAGTGCTATTGCCCCATGCAGAAGTTGTATCTAGCAACTATTTAGGAATTCTCTACTGAAAATGCTGTCCTAGTGGTAAATGATTTATAAACTCCTGAATTCTTTCTGACTGACATTTTTCTGTTACTGCAAGTATTCTGTATTCTTTTGAGAAATGGGATGATTTTGAATTGACATGAAATATTTGACTTTGAATTAGCTCAATAGAATTTTAAACAGACTTTTACTTTTCTTAGGTAAAGGAAGTTGTTAAACTTTCAGTTCCTACTCTGCTCTAGCTGGCCTGATTCCCTTGAGAATTATACCTGTCAAGGTGCAGTTTCTGTGTGGTCAGTCTGACAGCAATACAATCTAGACAGGGAACTTGATTTACTGTGAAGAAATAATTTCCTTTCTATGCCACAGTTACTATGAGATATCCCTATGGGAAAATACAATTTTATGTTGTAATGACTTCAAATCAATGCATTTCACATCAGCTAAATGAATGAAAACAAAATATTTTCATTTGATGTAAAACATTGAAAACCTTTTATATTTCCAAACAGAAACAATTAAGGATTTCTGTTTTGTAAAGGGTTCAGTTTTTCTTCTCATGTGGGACAAAAAGAAATGTTGAAATAAGAGGTTCTGGAAAAGACAAGAGCTTTAAAATAAACTACATAAGCCTAAAATGAGATTTAACAGCAAGGGTAGTGCTAGAGTCATGACCGTAATACTCAATCAGTTGCACATATTCATGATGATTTCTCTACTGTATGAAATTATTAAATTCCTTTGTCTTTAGCAAAAAAAAGATGGCTGAACAGCATAAATCAAGGTAACTTCCTAGTTACATACTTAGTAAGAAGAACTATCATGACTACATATATATTTCGTGAGGATTCATGCAGGTTTTATTATTAAAATAGCTAAAGTGCTGAAGCCTCTAATCAATGTACCAGCATCTCTTATTAAGTAAAATCTAGAACTAACAGTTTTAAAATGGTTTTAAATTTCTGCAGGTTTTTAAATCAGGCTGATTCATGTTTACTACTTTTCTTTAGTTATTAAGGAAAAGAGGAAGTGTGTCCTCCAGTTTCTACCAGATTTCACATCAAATGTGCGTCCTTACAATGAACATTTACATTTCTAGTTAGAGACAGACTCAATGTATGGGATTTGGATGCAAATCCATGAAGAGGAGAACTGGAGTCCTTGCTTTGATTTAACTCATTCTAAAGAGACAAGATTTGGATCTAGAGTTTGAAACAACTAGCATCTTGCATGTTGGCATCCACATCAACCTCTTATGGTTCAGGTATGTCTCCAAAAATTGTCTGATTGCAAAATCTCTATCCTAGACAACAGAGTCCTTTATAGATGAGGCTCTATTTGTAGTTGCCAAGAAAAGCCTGTGGCTGAATAGGGGTTGACAGTAATTTTCCGTTTGATTGCATCTACTTATCTATCATATGAAGTCACGTAGATTAAGAATTTGCAGGCATCTGCATTTGGAATTAGGACCCATGGTCAGGTACTTTACTCGATCTTGGTTGCAATGGTGCTAATACAGTGAATGCAGTTATACCTGTCCTGAGAGTCTACTAAAGGGTTGAGTTATTTATATTTTAATTTTTTCAGTGCTAGAGTTTAAGTGAGTCAGTGATTTAAGAGTAATACATGTCCTCATGCAATTTGAACTATATGGTTCATTAAACATAGTAAACACAATGAATGGGAAATAACTTTAATTTTGTTCAAACTAAAGCAAGTGAATTATGCTATTTAGCAGCTCACAACCTGTTCTTGAAATCAGAATTGTAACAATTTATAATTACGGAGACTATATAGAAGAGATGAAAAGAAATCATTGCCAAACCATGGCAAATCAGGTTCACTCTCAAAGAATTCATTGAAAACACTATTGCAAAAGGAATGCGTAAGAAGGCAGAGTAGCTACAGAGTCAGCTAATTTACCTGTCAAGTCTTTTTAAAAAATTACTCAGTCATCTGATATTTTGGTTGGAACAAAAAAAGACAGAGCTCTTCAAAATACTCAAGAATTACATTGAATAAAATATATGAATTGAATATATATTAATTGAATAATATATATGGAGGAATACCTTAAGAGTCATATAAAATTTTTAGACTGGAATAATTTGCCTGTTTTCCAGCACAGGATTCTTTCTATCACGTCATTTTTCAAAAATGTAGTGCAATCACATAGCTCATACTTACTACTTTTTGCAGTTTGCATAACAAAGGAAAAAGGTTTTGACCATCACTATACATAGAAGATACACAGCTTCCACAATGACATTACTAGAGCACTTTGAAAATCTGAAAAATGAAGGCACTTGGCAGCTAGGAAACACAATGTAAATACATTAAAAATATATTCCTTGTATCTAGGAAACCAGTTTTAGGGAATGATCCAACAAATCAGTAACCACGCTTCTAAAAAAAGTTAAGAACAAATAGTTCCATTTCAGTCATGTACTACTAAATGTGCAGCTGTGTTTTAAGATGCAGTAAGAGAGAAGAAAATGTGTAAGCTTAATTCTGATTATTGTGGGAAAGGAGAGCAAGACCTGAACCCCACGTTTTATAATATTACAATGGAGTCACCCACTTTGCTTCAATACATGGGTATATTCCTTCAAATCCTATACCAAGACAAAGCCAATCATCTTAGACTTACCAGCAGACTGCAGAAAACTGCAGAAGATGAGTAGTACTACTGTCGGAAACATGATGCATGCCCTAACTGCAGAGGTTTTCTCAGCACTACCTTGTGTTCCAAATGAGCAGTACCACTGCTGCCACTTTCTAGGCTTACCTCTTCAAGCTTGGATGCTTTATATATAGAATTGCAATGCCCTCCCTTATTCCCATGGCTTGCAGAAATTGCAACAGCAGAGTACCCGCCAAACAGGATCTCCTCTTTATCAAGTTCAACACACCTAAATGCCATTTAGAAAGAAAAGAAAAAAGAAAACACAAACCTCCTCCAGTACATTATCATTCTTACAAGGTTTTTATAATGGTTTCTATTCGTAGCAGCTCAAACACTTTAAACTTCATTTACTGAACAAATTTAGTATTATACCCAAAAGCAAGATACGAAGAGACAATACACAAATTATGATCATTATCTGATAAGGAGAGGAATAAAATTGGACCAGTACACAAGAAGTGCAGGAGTTCTGGAACTGCTGGAAAGAATGTGTGTATAGAAGATGGTAAGGCATGTAAGAACAGAGATACAGATCTCAGATTTTTTTGTTAACTCTCATTAACTTTAATTTGCTCTCCTGAGTGATTGTGTTCATCTCTTCCTTGCGTAACATTTTAGGCAAAATGATAAATTTTGTCTTAGTAAAAAGGGCTTTCCACGGTACAGCTTCTTGCCTGAGTTTGCAAAGGGAGCTCTTGCCTACCACTTACCACTGCCAAGGGCAGAGGGCAATCTGTGTTACAAAATGGAAATGGCTATTGCACTGTGGTACTTTGGCAGCTCTGAGAAGTTAATTTCCACCTTCCCACCAACATCCCAAAAGATCATTTCCAATTCTGTTACAACACTCAGGTCTCTCCACAAATTTCAATTTGTTACATATTTACATAATCTTTCTGTCAAGCAGTAATAAATTAAACCAGCTGATTTTAATGAGCATTCTGTGATACGCTCATTTCCAGAGCTGGGCAAATTTTTGCTATTAAAGGTTCCAGATTAACACCTCATAGAACTAAGATCACTGGTAATGTTTGAGAAGGTACCAAAGCCTTTATATACCATTTAACAGCTAATTTTCCTCTTGCATTACCATGCATTCAAGCTTTTCTCTGTAGTCTTTATGTTTACCAAAACCTTTTATGCCTTTATTATATGAACCTTAAGAAATCATGAAATGCAAACACTGGCAAGAGTTATTACAAATACTTATCCAAAATGTTGTTTTCAGTCTCCCATACTTGTAGCAATGTTCTTAGCTGACACTCGTCCTGAGAAGTCAGGCTAAAGATTTACCTTCAGCTGTCCTGGAAGGAATTTCACTGAATGAGCCTAAATACTTATGATTCGGCAAGTAATTTTATTTTATGAGGACATCCAATGATGACGTAAATACGATTAATCAAAAGCACCCAACTACAACTACTTTTAAGTCAGGATTCCAGACCAAGAAAAAAGCATTTGCTGCAGGAGTATAAATGGCTATGTCCGCAGTACTTTCAGTACGAAAGTCTGACATTTCAGGGAAACGTGGTTTTGGTTTTTTTTATAGACTGTCTCAAGGTAACATTACTTATTTTCTATTAGCATACCTTTTTTAGCATATTTGAACATATCTGGTATGAATACAGACTTGGAAAGAAGTTTGAAATCCTAAGAACATGAAACTGAAAAATAAAATTGCTACATGAAGGAGATTTCACGCCAATTTTATCCTGCCCAAAAGAGCACTGCAAATTTGTCTTAGAAATGGAAATAGTCCTATGCTGTAACACATACTGAATATTTTACCTCTTGGCTTTCTGTTCTCATAAAAAAAAAAAGCTGAAGTGAAAAATTGAAGAAAGTAAGGTAAGTATCAATATTATGTATTTTACATAAAACTCTTAAAATATATGTGAGAAAATTCAGTATTGTGAACACACAAAAGGAAGAAAAAGAGGGGTGCAATGACTAGTCAAGTCAGAATGAAAGGTAGAAGTATTAGTACTTCACCTTACACAAGGTAATTTCATGAGTATTCCTCTATTTCAAAATAAATCAAAAGATCAGCATAACTGACATCACTATTCCAGACATAACAAAACAAGCTCCCATTTTGTCTGCCTGTTTCTCTTTGTTCTCTTTCAGGAAATTTAGCTTGGGAGCAAAAGGATTGCATATATGGCTGTTTCCCTAGGCTAAGCTTACTGCACAGATCAGGTGCTCCTGTCTAGTTGTCTGAATAGCTGTCAGGCAATCAGGCAGGCAGGAACCTCATAGCCAGCTGGTTGCCCTGCTGCCAAGATGCTTTCCAAAAAAAAAACCTGGCAGTAAAATAGATATATATTCTGAGAATTTTCCAATTGTGGTAAATAAGAAATTTTAGGCTGAGAACTATTCATCCAAAAAAAAAAAAAAATTATTGTAACCAGCTATGCACTTACCTGCAGCCTATGTCTCACTTTTAGAAACCCCTTATACTTAGGTTCATTCGTGGGTGCCTTTCTACATGTCTTTCTTCATGTTTTTTGTACACTTAAAACTCCTTCCCCAAATGGTGGCTAGAAGCAGCCCACTGTGATCACGCTATCATACACTAAATAATCCACCTTATGCTTTTAGTAGAAATCCATACTTCCTGCTTTCTTTTTGCTCACCATCAAATCTCCTTCATGATACCTAGAAAACAGCCCATAATTCTGGAGTTTATCAGACACAGTCACACACAAACAGGAAAAAAAATGCTATTAGTAGACTGTTAGGGCCGCCACTCACTTGGAGTCAGCTCTGCTGTCCTTGGGTATCTGACTATAGATATTTAAATGTAAAATTTTATTAAACATTGTAGATTATGTTTTTGCTGCAATGTACAGGGACACAGTAGCTACAGATGTTACGGAGTATTTACTTTCTTGTTTTACAGTTCATATAGATGAAAAGTAAATACAAACTAATAAACAACTAACAGAACTCTTTCACTATTCCAAAAGTAGCACTTTTACATTTTTCAAAATTACTTTTGTACTTACATGACTGTAAAGTCAAGTCTTTCCCATATACTTGTTAAGAAAAAACTGTAGAAAATAATGTAAAACACATGCCTCTCAAAGTGGCAAAGACTTCATCAATTGTTGGTACTTATCTTTCAATTATAATTTGTTTGGGACAATAGCCTGAGACCTCCCCGTGTTGGCGTTATGCCTCTGGCATTTGCTTTGATGAATATGTCAGATACTAAAGCTGTGGGGATCTCAGCTGGTGTCATTCAGTCCTGCCAGCACTAGAGGCTGAGAAAGCCTGCCACTCCCACAGTTCTCTGAAGCATATCCACTGCCCTGAAGACAAACTTAGACAAAATATTGGAAGGGTTTCTGGAGTAAAGTAGAGAGAGAGTGTGCGTGTGTGGTGTGTGTCACTGTTAGAGTGTGCCCTTACATGATACCGTGCACATGGACACAGGGAAGGCAAGCTGTTTGATGTCATCTCCCACACTCTCTTCTGCTCCTGAATTCTGTGTTGTTGATGCTGGACTCAGCTGGTTTTCATTCTGATCTCTTGAGCAGTCTGGGCTGCACAGTTTGTTCTCTAACACTTATTCTTAAATTCTAGTCATTTTAGGTACAGTGCTGACAGGAAAGAACAGAACAATACAGAGAGAGAAAACACAGAGGAAATACCTCCTTTATTCATGTTTGTCTTCTATCTCTTGATACTTGTGTATGGCTTTTTAATTTAAACATCCCTCAAACACTGTAATTGTGAACAAAATCTGTGCAGTATCTCTTAAGGCCAAATTTATCTTCTAGTGTTTAAGTAGAAGACATTGATACATTGTCATTTGTTTCTAGAAGTGAGATTAAAGGTATTCCTTCTTGCTACTTCACGTCTATTCAGAATGACCTCATAGCAAAGTCTAGAGAGAGATTAGACTTTATGCTGAATTAACTCCAAACTTGGTGTCCTCCTTTTTTGCCCAAACAGAAAATGTTGATACCAATTTTATTTTTTTTCTTTTTAATTTTCTAACATTTTTTTTTCTCCAAGTTGTGTTAGCATGGAGAACTTTTATCCTATCAGCAAAAATCTGGGAAAGCACAGGTCCATTTTTTTCTTTTTTTTTTCACAGCTTTTAGGCTTTACCAATTCATTGGTACTCCTTTTCAAAAGGAAATTCAGGAGTTAACCTGAATTATATGTTAGTAGTTCTCCTGTGCAGCATGCATTTTGATTCCATATAATAGAGCAAAGGAATGGAAAGCATTACACATGAAAGCAACTTGGTTCAAATGTTTCTAGCTTAGTTAGAACCCAGTTTGCTAAATCACATGAATAGGAAACAGCCTGAGTTCTCCTAATTGCTATACTCATAACTGCAATGCAGCTGACCTAAACCTGTAGTTTGTAATTAATGTTCAAACCAGACTTGGCAAAATAATTCGCTACTTGTTACATCACAGTTCTATTAATTTAATAATCAGACAGATTTTATTAACAGATATGGAAAGAAAAGCAAATATGTTGTGTGAACTAGGAATCCATTAAATACAAGCTTTGACCTCTGCTGGTTAGGAAGTAAAATAAAACCTGTGTTTATACAAATATTAAGAGCTGGGAACAGGAAGTCAGTGGCAATCACATGTTTAAAACTTGCCACTTAATGTGTATGCATTTTAGAACAAATAGTCTGCAATTGATGCTAATATAATGTATCTACTAAGATAATACGGTCAAGCACATACTTGTGTTTACTTCTTTACGTGGTACATTCTGATTCTTTTTCTTTTTTATGCATTTTGGTTGACTTGGATTTAAAAAAAAAACAAAACAAAAAAACCAAAAAAATTGTAACCGATATTTACAAGCTCTGAATCATGATGGAACAGATTTGTAAAACATTACTTGTATCTTATTCTGGAATTTGGAATCCTCTTTCCAGTTCTAAAGAAATGAAGTTATTGGGAGAATTAAACAAAGTTAAGGGTATAAAAAACATTAAAGGATTAATGAGGGTGGTTTCCATGCATAAACTTTGAAGAGCAAAGGAAAGCATAGCTACTTTTCCCATCGCCAGAGAGCACTATGTATGGAGAATCATAAAGAAGAATGCATTCAGAGAAGTCATTCATCCTCCTGCAGCAAGAATGAGCAACTTGCATCACTTTTGTGTATCTCTTCTTTTGACTAGTACAGATACATGACGGAACCGCAGCTGCAACTTGCAACTCTTATTTACAGCTGCCTGACCTCTTAGCCCAGACAGCTACGTTTCTGTCATGTGTCTGTCAGCTCATCACTTAACGTATTAAGACTTCACTGTTTGGAGACCACATTCTATTTATTTTCATGTAGAATAAAGATGTCAGTGCTATGTTTTCTCACGAAGATTTGACATTTTTTGTCCTCATTTTTCACCCTAATACACGCTACAGATTCAGACCTGAAGGCTTTTTGCTTTTGTGTATGACTAAGTGTAACTGAATCTATATGCTATTATCAGTCACACTGCCACAATAAGAATAGTTTTTTTCACAGGAAAATACTGTTTAATTAAGTGCACATGCACTTTTAATACTCTGAGATTCCTAAGAAAGATTAAACATAATAAAGTATGAAGAATAAGTTTGAAAATGAGAACCAAATATTAAATTGCCTTTATTTGGCAGTTTTTATTTGCAGCTTCACTTTTCCATTTCTAAACTGAGTACAATATAGCACTGAATTGCTGCACTGTACTATATAGTTATATCTTTAACATTTCAAGCTTGGTTTTTCTCCCCTTGTGTCAGGTGGTGAGTATCTCACATGCAAATGTACAGGACAAATATAAAGACTGTTTCACAGAACTTAGGCAGGATCCAGACTCTTTTTTTAGTCCTTACACTTGTGAGCATGACTACTTCCTTGTCCTCTTTGTTAAAGTAATTGCTAAATTAGTAGTAGGTACTGTCAATGAGCTGTTAATCTTTTTTATCCTAGACCTCCTTTCCTTTCAGGTACATGTTCTACTACTTTAATTATTGACTTGAAATATCTAGATTCTCAGTGTTCAATCTAAGAACAAGCAGTGGGAGGAATAACAAAAACATGCATCTATGTTAGGTATCTATAATACAATATAAATATAAGATAATCACCAAATGTATTTTCCTAAGAAAAGATCTTATCCAAATAAGCTAGATGATTCAACTATTATAACAGGACTCAACATATGTTCCATCTGCTAACACTTACTGTATATATAAATGTATATACATACTGTATCAATATACATAAATACATGCATACATATACACATACAGATATATATTTGTATATGTATATACATACATATTTGTGTATATATATGTGTATGAATACACATATTGTACGTATACTCGTACTGTTTTTACGAGTTGAGAGAACTGTGCTGCTATCAGGGTGACACCTCTATCCAGAACTAAAACCTCTGACCAATCAAGGTGCTTAATGTGGCTCAAAGCAGTGAAAAAAATGCAGAGCCAGGTTTTGTTCCACTGATGTAATTCTGGTATGAGGTAGGTAATTCTGTTTGAGTTAACATCACAGTTGTTCCAAGGCCTGTGAGTGCCAAGCTGTCTATAGTACACTTATCTTAGTTTCTCTGCAGAGTATGAGCAAAGTACTTGCTTGTTGAGAATATGAGGTATATGAGACCTTGAAATTGCCTGTGGGAATTCTGGCAAATTGAACTGCTCCTATGTTTACATATTTTAAAGAAACAAAACTAATACACCCATGAATGCTGGCAGTTGCTGAAGTCTCATGTACTTAAAAGGTAATATTCCTCAAGTCTCAAAAGCATAGAAAAATTGATATCTGAGAAGTACCAGAATGTAAAACAATTTAAAAAAAAAAAATCAAAAACCATAAAAACCTAAACAAAACCAAAAACCACAAAAAAAAAAACCCAAACCACAAACAAAACCCAACCAAAAAACCAACCAAACAAAAAAAGTTGGAACTTCAGCCTTTCTTTCTTTTTGGACAGAGTCTTGGGTGATACGGTCTAAAGTTTGGTGTCCCTGTCCATGGCAGGGGGTTGGAACTTAATGATCTTAAGATCTAGATGATCTTAAGGTCCTTTCCAAACCTAACTGTTCTATGATTCTATGAGTTACCATCTTTATCTATCTTCCACACGTTACCAGCCAGAACTCAATTTATTTTTTCACTGATCTTACCCAAAAAACTAGAGCTTATGATGTTTACACACACTCTCATCAATTGTTACAACCTCTTACTTGGCAGAGTGGTGCCTATGTAAATGTGCAGATTCAAGGAAATGTCATGTATCCCTTGCTGTCACTGAGGAAGTGTATGTTTCTTGTTACTCTCAGGTTTGGCAGCCTCTGAATTTTCAACAAGAAGCAGACATTGTAATGTCTGATGTTTCATACTGAGTCAGAACAAATAGGAGGACATTTTGTATTTAGGAGAACCTTTGTATTATCCTTTCTTCTCCTGCAAAAACAGCAAGTACAAGTGTGAGGGATCCTTACTTTGTTCTGCAAGGCTTCATATAGAAAGGTGGGTATCCCATGAAGCTTGATTTTGACAACAGAGTGAAATTCAGTTTCAAGCAGCATACTGCATTCCTACTCATTATTACTGCTATACCTATCTTCTACCTACATCTATCACAGTAATGATCTTGCTTCAGTTTCTTCCAGTAATGCATTGAGAAACAAGACTACATACCATTAAATGTAATAGAAATGTTGAGGTGCACATGATGCATGACAAGTAGTGAGCATCATGGCAGTCCTCCCTGGCTCTCAGGTAAGCTTGTTCTTGTAGGTTAGCTTAT
>JANHGB010054036.1:496-12664 GCA_026283785.1 Coracopsis vasa
CCCCAGCACGGGGCCCCACACCACCTCACGCTGGTGTTTCGGGCATCACTCCCCATTGTGCTGAAGAGATGGAAAAGGTGACCAAAACCCGCATCTATCCTATGAGGTGAGGGCCCTTAAATGAGCCCCTTAATCCTGCCCCTTCATAGTACCCCTCTTCTCTTAAAAATAGTTTTCCCAGCAGTTGCTGAGATTTTCATGTATTTGAGCTTTAGGAAGTGAAAGAACATTTTATTCTAAATACCATCACGCCGAAACAGCTAAAATATTCTGTCTTAGCGATATTAAATAAAACTGTGCAGTTTAAATTTAGCTGTGTGTTTTAGCAGACACACTTGCCATGCCTGCTTCTTCTGACTCTAAAACAACTGTGAAAGTAGAAAAAAAATATAAATATTAATATTCTGGCAAGATGCAACCATATATTCATAGAAAATAAATATTTATGAAATTCTCAGAACTAAACATTGTCCTCACCACAGCAGGTGCTTGCTTGTCGGATGTTAAATTTTTGCAAAGCCCATTTGGATGACTCTTCCTCCACCTCTCAAAGTTATGATGTGCTCAGTGTCTGTGGAAGCCTGAAATTACAACAAAACAACCCACATTGAACCCAAATAGGGCTTCTTTGCTTTAGAATAGTCACCTTTTTATAAACTTTTAACATTTGCTATTTGCCTTTCAGCTACTTCTTTCTGCATTTTTATCAATCATGGCTCAGAGTAAGGAGGTTATAATAGATACCCAAGAGAATATATCTTTATTCTGCTGGGAGAACAGCTGATTATGCTAACGAAGTTGATCCCTCTGAAAGGTTATCTTCTGACTTTAACAGTTTATTAGAGTAAACATTAAATATTTCAAATTACATGTTTGACTACAGAAGTAGCACAGATTGTTTCCTCTTAAATTGATAACAGAAGTTTTGGTGAGAACAGCACGGCAGCCCAAGTTAGAGGATGCAGCAGAAGGAAAGGCTCTTTCAGTCTTACAGGGGTCCCACTTCTTATTCTCTCAACCCCGCCGCACATAAAACAGTCTTTCCTGCTTGTAGATCTATAGTGGTGGATCAGTTTTGTGTTTGAAACTGAAGAACAGTGCAAAGTACATCATTTTGGCAAGGATGAAGCTTTCTTATCTCTTACCCTGCCTACCCCAAATGTGGAATTTCATGTTCTTGAATATCGTGCCCAGCATTAGATTTCTTACGTCATTTTCAAGATCACCTGATTCATCATAGGACATTTACAGCTTTTCTACAAACGCTACGCTAATTCAAAGTGTTTAACACATTTCCTAATAAAAGCTTTGAAAATCCTGTTCTAGTTATTCAGGTTTTCATGTCAAATCCATACCCAAAATATGAAAACATTCAGCTTTAAAATAGATACAAATATTGCCTGTTGTCCTGATTTATTGAGATTCTTGTGTTTTTACAGTAGCCTTTAAAGTGAGTCACTGCAAAGCAATAAGACAGTAACTCTGCTCAGGCCACTAACTTTAACATCTTCCCAGCAATATCACTAGGGCTTGTGCTTGGCTTTCCTCAGCACTCTTTCTTATTTGACAAATGCTTGTCTTTGTTTTCTTCAACAGGAATGGCAACGTGTGTAAAAGCCAATCGTGAAAGGGGAAATCATGAAGTACATAACAGCTATGACACACTGTGTATGCCACAATGTATATGTCCTGTTGTAGCAGCTGACTCTGGCCCTCAGGAGCTGCCACAATAGCTCCTCAGAGAGAGCATTGTTCAAAGTATATAAAAGTATTGATCAAATTCTGGATGTTTGCACTTATTATGTTTGATACCTTTAGCCTAGGTGCAGAATCTTGTGTGACTTACAGCTGATACTAATTTCAGCAAACAGGATTTTGCCCTGTCCTACCCGTGTTATTGAGATTCCACTCAGGACATTACTGTATATCAAAGTGCTTCATTTGCATCATCTGCTTCAGCTTGGAGTTTCCTTTTGCTTTCAATAGCTTGCAGCCAAATATCAGCACCTGTTTCTCCTTCTTCCCCCTATTCCAGACACACAGGACTTCGGTGTCTTGCCTGTCTCCAGAAGCAGTACAAAATAGGGAATGAGAAAGCACTTCAGAACTAGAATTCACTGCTTTAAAATTTCCTGGCAACATACCTTGAAAAAAATCTATGTAGGAAAAAAATGTTAACACTTATAATGCAGATCAAATATTGGACCCGAACCACATGACTGTTTCCCTTCTAACTTAATGCACAGACATCTCAAACCAAGGGTATGAGTGGGCTGAAACAACTAATCGCATTTTGGCACAGATAAGTACAAAAGGAAACCCAGAACTACTAATTCAACAGCTTGAAATATCAGCTGCTACATGAAAGATCTTTAAAGAGCTCTTTTGAAGAGAACATACCCTTTTAAACTTATAACTTTTCATTTAAAAATGTCAGAAAATATCTCAGGGAAAATATGGAAGAAACCAGCATTGTTGATATGAAGCCTGAATCCACTGAAATAGACATAAGATACCCCTGCCTCTGCACCTAATTTCATCATATACATTTCTCTCAGCTATCAGGGTCCTATCACACATTTTGTATATTTTCCATGCATATGTTCAGAAATTTGTTCAGCAGTAAGAAACAGCTCTAAGATGGGAGAAGTGATGTAAAAGATAAAGCAGTTCAAGGAGGTGTAATAACATCCTACAACACAGTGTCCCCCATGCCTTCAGGGTTGCAGCGTTTGGACACATCTTTGCTCCGAACTCTTGCTGAAGACCTTCACTATAGAACCTCATCTGTGGGTCCTCGGGGACCACATAACTTAAGGCACAAAGAAATGTATTCATTTGCCCTTCACAGAGAAAGTAAATTAACAGCTATGATTCTGTGATGGGAGTCTACCTGCAACTCTTCTGGAGCTAAATGGGTACAGCCCTACCACTCAGAGTGTTTCCATGTCACAGTACCCTTTTTCACCAATATAACACAAATGACCCAAGTGCACTTGTCATCCTCATTCTACTCTTCCTCTGGGCTCAGCAGCTGATCCTAGTGACTCAGAAACAGCTTCTTCAAAACAGAGTATTATCTAAACATTATTTGTTCACTCAAATGATCCACAGCAACCAGATAAAAATGAGAAAAATACTCCATCATTCCTTGCCTATGCTGTATCTTTCCCTTCAGATTTCGGGTAAATTACACTGAGAGCAGCTACGTCATTCCTTGATGTGTGGGAGGGAAGACAGCTTCTCTTCTGGCTTGTTCTCTTTGATAATGCAAGCTTCGATCCTAAGCTTGGATCAGATGAGGAGGAGCCTAACAGAGTGGGGAGAGGCAGAAAAATAGGAATGCCCACCATCATTTACTCTCCTATTGACCCCTTCCAGGTTGCTGAGATTCCATATTAACTTACCTGACATTGTTTTGTTTTCTTTTTGAAAAATATTAGTATTCCTGCACTTACCAGCAAAAAGCACACACATTGGCAAGGGAGTTCCTTTACCTTTAATACAGATAATAAATCTAGAAGCCCCAGATCTGATCTCTTAAATAAAATGTCAGGGTATGATTCCCTGAGACACATGGCGTTCACCAGTGCTGAATAGGGAGGATCCAGCTCTTTCTTTGTCTTGCCCTTCCTTCTCTACTGCTGGCTGCACATTCTGATCCAGCTCTTTCTACCTGGTGCTGGCTCTGCCATTCATTGAGAGCTGGTGTGAGTCACTAAAGTAGAAAAAACAATCCAAAAGTGAATAGTTTTCTGCCATATTAAGAAACTTGGTAAAGGGTCTGAGAAGCATCTGAATCAGCACAGCCAGGAAATTGGACCATGCAATTAGAAGTGAGGGAGAGATAGGGAGGAAGGCAGGAAGACAAGATGTTCTTTTAGAGGGAAAAGGCTCATTGGCTGGCTGAGTCTTTAAGTAAAATCAGAAGGAAAGAAAGGAAAAAATAGGTTTGAAGGCCACTTATAATAGCAGTTTCTCAAATCCTTCTCAGTCCACAGGATGGCTTCAAAACTGTCCTGGCAAATGTCTATTGCTGCTCATAGACAGCTACGATCCTATGGATCTTTAGCTGCTCCTATCCAGCTTCAATAAAGCTGCATTTGAGGAAAAGTGACTGAACATGCATTACAAATGAGTTACTAGGAAAAAGGAAGCATTTCTTTCCCTTAGCAATATTCCTCAATGTCAAGGCACTCTGGCAGTGTTTGGCCTCTGGGACTATGCCTAAAGAGCTGCAGTAGAAAAAGCTCTCTATTTTATATGCAAGTGTAAGGCTGCTGTTCCCGGTCCCACTCAGGCTCAGAAATGGCCCTAGAGATCCACACATTTTAACCTTCAGACTTTATTACCATTAATTATATCTAGAAGTGAAGCCAGGATCCCTGAGAACACAGTGGCAGGAACAAAACACAATCATCCATCTGCCTAGCAACATGGGTTGCCATGAGTACTTCTCCCCATGCTCCACAGGCAGCAGGGGCTCGCCACTGAACACCGAGCCAACTTCAAGGGCCCCATACTGATAAAGAAAGCCTGCTTTCTCCAATGAAGACCTTGGTTTCCATATCCAAGATACATGTGTTCCTCTGGAAGCTAGAAGGTGTCAGCTAGCAGCCTGCAATTCAGGAATGAGACTTCTGCAGTAGCAAGACATCGTCACTGGAACTGCTGTTGCAGGAGACAAAAGCAGTGATGTTGGCAACATGAATGCAAACTCCATTCTTTCCCTGTTTCTTTTGAAAATGTTCTTTACACACTTTTAAATACTATGCCAAAAAAAAAAAAATTCCCAAATAACATACTATCAAATCACTGAATTTATGTAGTTAGGAAGAAATAAGAAACACCCATGAGTGGTACTGAAGGCATGGAAATACTCTCTAACACCCCTAGCTCCGGAAGTTCTTGAATCACAAAACATTTGTAGGAGCTTGAGAGAGAGAGAGAGGGAGTATTCAAGACACCAATTTGCCTAGCTCTCCACTGAGCACCTGCTTTAGGCCTCACTAGAAGGATATGCAAAGAGATATACAAACCTTTGATATGACCCAGAAGGCTCCTTTTGGTGTTCTTAAAAAACCAGAAGACTCTTTGATCATAGTTTAATATTTAAGGGAGGCCTTCTAATAATGTAGTTATCTAGAAGCTGTTTAAAAATAGAGATGAAAGAGAAAAACACAAAATCATGGGTTTCAGACTGACATTTGGACAATCACAATTGAATGGGAATGCTGAACACTGGAATTATGTTTATGTTACCAATATTATGAAGCTAGCCTTTAAAAATGGCTATAATTTCATTGTTTGTTAAATGATAAGACGCAATTTAAGGGTATATAGGCCATAGCATATGGTAAATAGGGGTAAAAATGGGTAAACTGGCCCAAAGTACATTTTACAAAGCCATCAGCCATAAAGCAGCAGTAGTTAGCTTTGGGATGAGATGAGGAACTAAAGTTACACATGTGAATGATCATATATGGCACTTAATCAGTTTACATGAGGCACAAAATAATACTTTTTAATACTTAATAAAATCCTTCTAGTGCATGAGTAGTAGAATTACTTTCTTTCACATGTCAAGATTATTTGGGCATGGAGATGTTGCTCCACTCACTAGGTTAGTAACAATCAAAACCAAAATGAACCTGGGTATAAGAAAACACATCAATTTAAGCACTTAAGATTTTTATGTTTTCTTCAGAATGCAAGTTTTTATTTCTTAAAAAAAAACAAACATCAAAAAAACCCCAAAAAACTAGAACATCTACATGTGAAGATAATGTTTGGAGAATTTATGTAGCATTATCCTTTTAAATCCACAGCAAGACAGTAAGGGAGAAAATCATATTCTGTAACAAGTCCCATTAACTTAATGTATTCAGGATTTCACTTTACAAGTCTGACCCCACTACCTGCTCACATTAACTTCAGAATTTCAGTGGGAATAAGGTTAAGGTCTGTGGGACTAACCTTAATTTGATTCACAATTTATTCATCTCCACTGCCACAAATGGCACAGGATTGAGACTAGTGTTATAGCGTAAGCATCACCTCAATTTTCGTACATCTCAGTGGGGTTTTATTCAAAGGGCTAATTGTACGGCTAGCTTGTTTTTCCAGGTGTGTGACATTTTCTTATTGCTTAAATATAAGCTTTAACTTTGCAGAGCTTAAATTTAACTCCATATTTAAATAATATTAATTCTGACCTAACTTGAGATACTGTAGAGTATGTTTGTAAACTTTCGTATGAAGACCTACTATCGTAAAATGAAAATTGCTGTGAAATAAAAATATACTTTGTTACTCTAAAGAGGGGAGGGGGGGAAGGAAGAGAACTAAGACACATTCCAGCAATCTTTTCTCTACCTTTAGAATAAGAAAGACATTGAACTCCTGTTTGATTCCCTCGTGAGGAATAGCAGACTTTGATGCTCTCTGGCCAGAAGAATGATATCTGTATTAATAAAAATCTAATCTGTGCTCAGAGGCTTTGCATGTTGACTATGAATATAAAATATTCATACCACAATAGACTGTTACACTGTCAAAAGCTGAAGTTTAGCCAGTTTTACAGGAAGAGTTGACATTTTGCTGTATTCTTCATTCTAGGGAACAGGAAAAGTAAGCCATCAAAACTGTCGTCATGTCTCCCCCCCACACACACCTTGTAAATTTTACCAGTGTAACTATTTAGATATGTCATAAATCTAGAAATTAGGAAGCATTTATCTACTGAGCCATTTAGACACAGTAACTCAGACTAAGAGAGGTAACAAATACTTTGGATTGATCGAAGTTTGAGTGGCACTATGCCAGGGCAAGCAGAGGCATCACCTGCTTTTGTATCACCTTCTCTGCAGAGCTTGGCCATGAAAGGACCTGAGTAGTAAGTGATTCAGCTAAAAAGTACTCTTTTTGTTTTATTGTTGTGGTTACCAGGTTGTGAGCTGGGCTGGCACAAAAGATGGGTCAGTATTAGGACAACTGACTAGGGCTGAGGAAACACAGACCTGTCTCCAAGCAGCAGCCTGAGACTTTCAGCAGTCCTGCATCAGTAGGTGGAAAAGGCTTTTGGTCCAAAAATAATAATTAAAAAAAGACTTGTTTTGGGCATATGATCTCTTTTTCAGCTTTGAAATAGAAGTTGCGTGTCTTCAAAGGACTTCGAAGGACTACAGTGACCGTAATTTTCAAATGAATTTAGCTTTATTATGTTACATCATTTGTACTATTGGAGTGAAATGGCTAGTTGGTACCTGCAAGGCAGAGCTGTTTGCAAAGGAAGACACAATAAGGACAGAAAGACAAGCAGTTATCATACGCAGAGCCCTTAAGGAGTGGGGTAAACTGCAACTTGCTAAGCTGATTCTAGTAGATACTGTAGATAGATGCAGATAAAGGAGACTTAACAGGAAGAGGCACTTAAATATCCTGATAAAGCCATTTAAATTGTCTTAAGATTGGACAATCAGAGCTGTATCACTTGAGCATTTAAGAAGCTGTGCAATGAACCAGATCAGGGAAATGACAAACAACCCAGTAAAAACAAACAGGCAACAAAGTACTAATGGGTTATTTCTCCCTGAGATGAGTTCTCATGTCCTGAATAGCCATATAAATACGTGCACAGAATGATGTAGGGAGCAAAAACTGCTTAAGCCACAGTTGCTGATCAGACAATTGGTGATCAGGCAGACTGATCATACAGAGATCAGTGTATAAGATCACTCCCACATGTAAAGATTTACAGCATTAGGAAAGTTGTGATCAATTACCCTCCGCAGCTTAAGGAAGTTATGACTAAGATTATGCACGCAGTAAAAATGGACTACATAATATATGCATGAGTTTTAAGCTGCTACCTGAACTTTACAAAGTGGAAATACAAGTTTAACAATCTATCTGAAACTGAGGATCAGTAAACCCTAGATAGGTAACCCCTTCCCAGTTCTGTGTCATTGGCACCATGACTTACCATCAAGAATTGGACAGCTATGTAAATAACAGTGGTATCACTGACAGTGTGAGATAGTAATTTTCTTATTATAGCTTATTGAAGTATGTAATTAAAACAGATCACACCTTTTATCTGTTTTAGATATACTTTCATGACACAGCAGTATTTATTGGCATTGCTGTATATATCATTGCCACCTTGAGAACTATAATCACTGTCAGTTTACATTAACTCAACCAAACACAGAGTCCAAGAGGGACAGCAGTTTTTTAACCAAACCACAAGATCTGGAAGACCAAACTTTGCTGGAGTGATTTGAGGCAATACTATTGTCTCTTTGTGACCTTACTTTTCACTGCCAGCTGGCATCTCTCTCTCTGTAACAGAAGAATCAGATAGGAATGGGTGTGGATGCCCTGGTACGTCTCCATCCACCTCCTTTCACTTCACCCTGGCTGTTCAACACAACACAGCACAGCATATTTAATACTTTAAATTTATAAACAAAGCTGTGACCCAGGGAGCGATCACACATCCCATTTTGTCACTTTTCAAGCAGTGCAGCTGCTGGGACAGTAAGATCTTAAACCATTGTAGCTAGACAGAATCTGCCAGTGAAATTATTAAGCATTGCTTCTCTCTTACCAGACCACAGCTGCGACCCTAGATAAGTCTTTTTTCCCCACTTTTCAAACACATGTGATTTTCCATCTGTAGTTATTTACAGGATTAAGAACAAACATCCAAAAGCTCAATACCTGAAAACTGATACTGTATCATTTATCTACGAGTTATATATGAGTATATATTTATCTATGAGTTATATTACGAGCTGAGTGTTAGTGTTGTCTACCCCTATCCCCTTTGAAAGTAGTTTGTCTCTTAAGTGTAGTATGGAGAATCCAAGACATGTTGAAGATGCATAATTAAAAAGAGAATTAAAATTCAGTATTAAAGAGGTGAAGCTGAGGCTAATTTGTAGAAATAAGAAAATGTAGAATAAAAAAACATAGAGCACGTATCAAGAAGGGATGCATGTGGGACCTGGAGCAGATGGCATGCCCAAGTCCTGAGCCTTTTCAAAGGTTCTCCTTTTGTGTCCTATGTGCCTTTGAAAATATCTATGTGCTCATGGAAGCTGACACATCCTTGAAGCCTTCCCTTCAGTGGCACCACCACTTCTCCTCTTCCTGTATTGAAATATTTGCATGCTGGAAGTCCAGATTTTACAGAGATATAGACAGGCCCATGACTGCCACATCCCAAGACACTAAGTGGGCCACAGTGTTTACCTCTAGCCCTGACACCAGTAAGTTTAACAAGGTCAAATAGCAAGGTGGTGCAGCAGTATGTGCTCCTGACTGATGCTCAGTTATATGCAGCCTTGGTCTCACCAGCAAGCCCACATGGCTACAGTAGTCTTTTCACTAAGCAGTGTATCTATAAAACCTTCCAAAATGGCTACCAGAAATCTGCCAGGATGCTCACAAACTGATCTGGTAGCCATGGAGATGCACATGGTTCTTCTGATCTAAAATCTCAGAAGTCTGAGAATCTCTTGTTCTTCTAAACAACTCTAGCAGCCAAAATTTTCAGCATATTTTCGGAACTCCAGTTTCCAGAGTGACTGAATACCTCAGTAAATATGACACAGTCCCAGAAAGGACTAAAAGAGGTTTTCTGTCTTTGTGGGATACTTTGATTCAATAGCAGAAGGAAGAAGCTGATTTTCAGAGCTCTGTTTTTATTACTTGTCAACCTATATACATTGCCATAAAATATGAATGCATAAAGTTATCAGCCTAGAGCTATTGGCTTCCCTATAGATTTGAGAAATGAGAAACACAGAGGAGAATCTCTGATTTGAGACTTTGAAAGAACTAAATACCCACCTCTTTTTCTTAGCAAGGACAATCTTAAGTAATATGAGAGTTACAAAGACAGAGGTGAAGAGCTCCATAGATTCACAGCTCACTCAAAGTCCAGGCCTGGCATTTGGATCTGCATAAGGTGTGGTTTTTCTGAAAGAGCCATTGCCATTAGCAGCAACCCAATGGTTGATGTTGGGAAGATGTCTTCTGCTTTTAGGACAGCCATCACCAAATACTTTTGTCCCTTCTCTCAATAGCCTGGTAAATAGCAGCAGATCAGAGTTGATTTTATATTAAGCACAAGGTTTCACAGACAAACCTAGCTTCTAACAGATCTTTTTTGTCAACTTCACAATCACAAATAATTGCCTGGAATTAATCACTTCTATTGTCACCTGGAAATCAAGAATAAAAGTACTAGTATCTGGAAGCTGGAAAGAGAGCATATGTGTTATCTACTGAGAAAGACAGCTAATATGCACTGGGAAGAGAAAAGATCTGTGAGGTATTAGTGTTAGAAGAATTAGAATGAAACCTAAATGAGAGGATTTCAAAATAGAAAAAAAATGAAGAAGAGAGAAAACACAGTCAAATGCTTGAAACAGAAGCATCAGAAAACCAAAGGATGAAAGAAAAACTAGATACAGATAATCAGAAAAGTTGAATTTGTCAGAATGGCATATAAAGGGTCTTTAAGTTTGAAAAAACACTGGAAAGAGAGAAGGATCTAGTGATCCAAAATATCAGCAGATCAAATGGCCAGTGGAAAAATCCCAGTCCTGAGGCATATACTCATACTCAATCCCAATCATGAGGCAGATAGATATGTATGCTTAGCTTTACCTCACACAAGTAACACCAGTGAGTTCAGCACTGAGCTCCACCAGTGTAAATCGCACTCCTCCCGCTCTTACACCCCCAGCTTTACTGTGGCAGATGCAGCCACAGTAAAGACTGGGGGAAAAAAGGACAGCAGTCAAATGCAATTACCAATTCAGATAGAACATCAGACTTACAAGTACTGAAAGAAAATACTTCTCCTTTATCCTTACAAATGTGATTCCAAATATACCTAAAGGGCAGAAGGGGGAAATTAACATACTGTTACCCAGTTTAAAATGTTTTTATTTTAAAATATAGGCTGTTAGCATTTTAAGAGATCTTGGTGCCCTGCAACAAGCAACTTTATTGCTAATTAAAACACTGTTTTATGAATTTCCTTTTCTTAATTCTAAAGAGTTTCCTCATTTTTGTTGTTCCCTAGAATTAACAGAATCTCTGAAGAGATTCCAAGAGAAGCAGTAATAAATTAGTTTAATAAACTTGACCATAGAAGCAAATAAACTTGAAATGTCAACAAAACTGCTTAAAATCCAGAACACATGCTGGAAGAGCACGGTGTTTACCACGGGTATTTATTCAGCGTGTTTTAAGCTTTGCTTTATTCAAACACCTTCTGGGATATACCCAAGAAAGCACCTTGTAGCATCCCAGCATGAGGCTGCTGACAGCCCAGCCTTGGGCAGGCGAGCAGGCAAGCTCCTCGCTGCTCCACCGGCCCTTCTGTTTCAGCCTGCACAGGGTGGGCTGCTTCACACTCTTTCTTTCTTCACATTCTCTCTGCCTTCAAGCCACAGCCTCCCTGTAAGGCCACAGCACTCATCCCAAACAAATTCTTTCATTTTTAGCGTCAGGCTGCAGGCTGTTTCCAGCCTTGGCTAAAAGCTATCTTTGGCCTCCAGGTGCTTGTTCTCAGGCAGACCGGGCCCAGGGTGCTGCCAGCTGTGGGTGATGAATGCATACCAGCCCTTGACTCCTGAAGGTTTTCAGTTAGCTGCCTTGTAAAGGGAAGCGCTCTGTCCCTGGCTTCACAAGTGCAAGTTTCCAGTGTGGTCCCCATCACATCAGTAACAGTTTGCATGGGGAAAGGAGGAAGGTATGAGAGAAAGAACTGTATTTTCACCCTTACACAAGTTTCACTGCTGAGTACACAAATTGGTTTCTGTGGATTTGTTACCTGTTCACAGCAATGGAAGTGAAAAGTGACTCAGCATCCATGTTAATTCACTTCCCCCCAGGCTGTCAGTTTGGGGGTTATCTCGGGTAGTATTCTCCAAAGCAGCCCTTGTGCATTTGGAAATAGACAGAGATCTTCAAGTCATTTTATGTGGGTGGCTGCAAGCTGCAATCTGCTGCCAGCACAGGTCAGGTTCAAGCCAGACATTTCAGTTTTTCAGCAAACTGAAGTTCTGCATCATTATGATGAAGTATTTCAAGTGTGTGAAAGCATTTGAAACATCAGAACTATGGATTTGAACAGTATGTATGAAT
>JANHGB010054039.1:0-34619 GCA_026283785.1 Coracopsis vasa
GCTTCTGCTTCCCTTTCCCCAAGGGGTTTGGACTAACTGACTTCCCTTTCTGGTTATGCTGGTTACCGCAGCAATGGGACTGAAGCTTCATGCAGTTAAATGCCTTATGTTGTGAAAAATCTCAGAAGTTCAGTGTGTCCGTTCTTCATAGTGGGATCTGTGATCTGGACATACAAATCTGTTGTTGCTCTCTTCTTAATTGTTTGAGTTAAATATAAGGCTCTCTGTTGTATTTTAGAGGGCTTTTTAATCTATTATTTACTTGTTTCCACTTTCTGGCTGTCACTTCCTCTCAAAAAAAAAAAAGGCAAGCTTTTGGTTCATTTGGAAGAGGGAGAAGTGACCAGAATCTGTAGTGGTTTATAGTTAAAAAATGAAAAAGCCCTATGTAGTTGAGACAACATCTTCCAAGCTTCACAAAAAGGCTCATCAAATTTTGTGCATTGTTGCAAGGGAAACGTAGGTATTTTAAACCAAACCCACTGGTATAATGCAAGTGACACCATCATCCCCCGTCCTGATACTGGCTGTTGCTTATTTAAAAAGGAAACCTCTGATCTTTGAAACTGAAAATGTTTCAAACTGCTTGGCTCCTCCAGCCCCTGCCAGTATTGGTTACTTATTTTTATGAGGAACAAACGCTCCTGTAAGATTGCCTTTAGGACATGGGGTTTTCCTCCCGCAGCAGATAGCTGTATGTGTCACATTCAGATTGTTTCCCTTATCTTATTTCCTGTTCTAGCCTCGTGGGCGCTTTCCACATTCATAATGATTCGTTTTATCTCTAAAAGGGATCATGGCCAATATACTTGGGTCCCTCTGTATGTATTGTAGGGCTCCAGTGCCTGTACTGAACAAAGCTGTGCTGCTGCTGTGGGAGAAGAGGGTGGTCTCTGGGTACGGGGAAAGGTGGGAAGGTGCAATCCCAGGCAGACGTGAATGGATTGTCCTCAAAGGCTTCCAGGCTGATTACCAAAGGCTAAAAAAGCTGTTGCTTCTGATGCCCTGGTGCTGTGTTAAAAGCACACTGGAGATCCCTGAAAATATCTGCAGACTGAGCTTTTTTCAGTGTCTTAAAACTCTCTGGCTGGTGACCTGAAGTGAAATGCTGTGTGAGGGAAGGGAACACTGGGCTCTGTTAGCCCGTTGCCACTGCTTGTGCTTCCCAAGTATTGACAAAGGATGGAAGGAAGTGTCATCGAAGTGGGGCTGATGGAAAATAGGTACTGCCATAGCTAACCTTGTAAGTGAAGCTTTCCTGTGGGTCTCTGAGAGAGAAAGCAGACTTACTGCGTTATGATACGACTCTCCTTGGGTGTGCACAAAAAAGTTTATAGCTGCATGTTGGTGGTTTGGTTTCTTATACTTGGGAAGAAGGGATTTGAAGACAGTCAGGAGGCCAAAATACACATGATGTGTTTGGGGCTAAAGTGGTAATATGGAAAAAGAATGATTCTAATAGATTAGACCATTTAATTTTATTTATGGTTGGTTACAAGCTTAATGCAAAGAGGATCTGCAATCAGTAACAATGAACTATTTTTCTTCTCTAAAATGTCACAGTCCTTAATGAAGATGTTTATTAAGTTCATGGTATTTCCTCACTCAAAAAGTGGTTGGTGTGCTGTATTGGTTGACTTGGTACGTATCTAGTTACTGTTCTGCAAAAAATCCCATGGGGAATTTTTGATTTAAAAAAGAGCCCAACCCAAACCCAAACCCCTGTAGAGAGATATCTAAGGCAAAACCAAAGTATCTAATGAGGAAGTTGAAAAACTTAAGTAGAACAGGAAGCGTTTCTTGTCTGTGAGGGAACAGGCAGATGCTGACTTGCAAGCTCTTCACTGGGACCTGGCAGGAATGCCAGATGAGCGGCAGCATTTTGGAGTGCTTATTGAGATACGTTTAGGAGACCAGTCTCAACTAAGCCCAACAAGCTGTTCACTCACCCTCCCCCAGTGGGATGGGGGAGAGAATCATAAAAGTGAGAAAACTCATGGGTTGAGATGGAGACAGTTTAATAGGGAAAGCAAAAGCCATGCACACAAACAAAGCAAAACAAGGAATTCATTCACCACTTTCCATCGGCAAGCAGGGCTTCAGCCATCTCCAGGGCAGCAGGGCTCACCCATAACAGTGACTTGGGAAGACAAACACCACCACCCCAAACATTCCTCCTTCTTTCCCCATATATATATCTGCTGAGCCTGAGACCATATGGATCTGGGATACCCCTCTGGTCAGTTGGGGTCAGCTGTCCTGGCTGTGTCCTCCCCCAGCCTCTTGTGCACTCCCAGCCTGCTCGCTGGTGCAGTGAGAGGAAGAAAAGGCCTTGACTCTGTAAGCACTGCTCAGCAGTAACTGAAACATCTCTCTGTTACCAACACGGTTTCCAGCACAAATCTAAAACCATACCAGCTACTGTGAAGAAAATTAACTCTATCCCAGCCAAAACCAGCACAAGGACTCACTACCATATATGTGCAATAGGATGTTCTCAATTTCAGACTTAAGGCTTTGCAAATATAATTTGTCCATTGGTTTTGTACTGGTTCGGTTAAACTGACTTCAGTCAAATTACTCTCTAAAGGACTTCAGAAACTCAAAAATAGTAAATTTGATAACCTTTTTTCAATATTTCCAAACTGTGCTGCCTGGAAAGTTGAATATATCCTCATCTTCACTAACTGATACCTGTTCTCAATTGTATGACAGGGAGAAAAGGGTATGCCAGGAATTTCAGGCCAGTTTGGTACTCCTGGCTCACTTGGTGAAATAGGTGAGTTTGTTCTCTTATCTGAGCTCTGTTTGTGTTCATTGCCCATCAAATGCTTAGCATTAAGTTCTGAAGAGTCTTAGGGGGTCTTCAGTGTTAAAGAGCTTTCATACACTCTTACAGAATGGTATTGTAGATGTAGGAGGCTGTGAAAAGTTTAATACTGTTAATTTCATGCAACGTGTACTGTCCATGGATGAAGCCATCCATAGCAGGGAAGGTGGTTGTTCTAGAGACTTTATGTTTTTCCATTTTAATTTACTCCTCTTTTATTCTAGAAAGATAATAATTACTGAATTTTGCCTCAGAGATTGCAATTCATTCAAAACAACAGGAAATGCTGTTTAAATTAAAGCATTACACTCGTGTTCTTTTTTGCTTGAAATAGGTGAGCGGGGAGATACTATAAACTTACCAGGAATGCCAGGCCTTAAAGGGGAAGTTGGTGTGCCAGGCTTAACAGGTATTAATTTCACAGTTGCTCTGCATGTGTTACTTTTTTCATACTAAAGTCCACAGAGGGAGGGAGGGGGAGTTTACCATAGGCTTTTGGTGCCTATTGAACCTATGCTCTTATGAGAGCTCCTGAAGAGGAAGTAATTGCGGAAGATGGGACAGCAGAGCCAGGTCAATTTTGGATTGGGTTGGTTAGGTCATGTATTAAATTTTCCCTGCACCTGCAGCACACTTGAATATCAGTGTCATGTTCCACATAATTTGGGGAGTACTTTTAAAAACAAATTTAATGATGGTTTGGCCAGCATGCGGTAGACAACTATTCATTCTTCCAGATTATGCAAACACCCTGACTAGAACGTCTTTATGTGGCAAGATCAGGACCTATTAGTTAGCCAATTTCACATTATGCTTGTTATCTTTTAGGATTGTACAGAGATTATGAAAATAATATACTGGCTTCATGCTTTTTCAGGCACAAGAGGAAGCACAGGACAAAAAGGTGAAGGTGGCGATCCTGGTTTCCCTGGCATCGAAGGCCTTAAGGGCACGCAGGGTCTCCCTGGCACTGTGGGACAGGAAGGTAAAATATTCTTTTTAAAGCTCAGAAGAATAAAAATGTTTAAGAGGAGAAAGAAAAAATACCTTTTATCTTGAAATAAAATCATTGTGTTTTTTAATATGTTGATCATTCTGTAAGTTGGTAAAGAGCAGTGAAAAGGATGTGGAACTCATGGTAGGACTTATTAAGAGGAAATTTCAAAAGCCTACCTCTGCTTCATACCAGTTTTACTTTTTACAGCAATCATGTCCAAAGAATTGTGTTGCTGGCATACTCAGGTATTCTAATGCTGTCCCAATACTTCAAGGAAAAGGGCTTTTCAATGCTCTTTTCTGTCAAAAATTAAGTCAATACTCCCTAGGACCCAGTTACAGAGTCTTTGAGCCAGACTCGTTGGCTGACTGTACAAGTGTACTGGGGGAATTGAAGTCAGATTTGGCTCTGGCTGGATTGTAAACTCAGGGCTTAAGAACATGTCTTATTGCAAGAGGATCATGAAAATGCTCTTTCAGAACAGTTGCTCCACATTTCTCATATAATTAGAGGGGTTAGAAACTCCAGCCAAGACTGGAGCAGTTTCAGTAGGTTCCTCACTGGGAAACAGTTCTTGTCTGAACAGCTTTCCAGTCGGAAAGGCAAAACAGATGTGGCAGAAGAGGCAACTGAGGTGCACATAAATTAAATTACTTATCGTAACTGGTAATAGAAGAAAATTATCATTTTAATAGGAGGAGCCCATTGTATTTCTGTGATTGTCAGAAAAGTTGTAAAACCCTGAAGTTTGTAATGAATTGTTCTGTTATACCTTGCCTCTCCTACCTTTACTCTCTTTAGTTCTCTTCCACTTGGATGAGCGGTGCAGTATCATACAATGACATTAGGAAGCGAAAGCCTTATTTTTGCTATCTGGGAGAATGAAGGTAGCATAAGTCCATGTTTTGGGTGTCCATTGGCTTTAAGGATACTCATGGGCATCATTGTCACACAGGTTTGCCAGGACTGGTTGGCCCCCCAGGGCAGCAAGGAAGCCCTGGGATGACTGGATTTCAAGGTGAAAAGGGAACTCCCGGCTGGCCTGGCTTACCAGGACAAGCAGGTATTCGCATCTTCAACTATTCAGTCATTTCAATGTGAGCACTTGCTATTGTTCCTTTGGGATGGAAAAGAAAGAGGGCTTTTTGCAGTTCAGAGTGGCAGAGTTCCCTCTAATAAACATTCACTCCTCATAAAGTCCAGGTGCATTAGTGAAGACCCATATGGTTGCTTTCTGATTTATGGCTTCTGAAGGGCTGCTGTCTGCTGAGCTCACTTTAACGGCTCATGACCTCCATCAACCAGGAAAGCAGTTTTCAGGAAACATACTCATTTTTCATGACAACTGGGAATTAAAAACAAACAAATATTTGAAATGCAGCAAGAGCAGTGATATACAGTGTTAGAATATCCTACATCATCATAAAAAACTGTGAACTGATCCAATGTCTGGTTTTAAGAATAAATGACTTATGGCTCAGACAAAATTCTGCTATCAAAATACAGGTGATAGTTTAAAGTGAAGCTGCTTGAATCACAGGATACAGAATCTCATTGGTTACCACCTAATTCCTTAATATATTAAGCACAATTTTTTTTTCTACAGTATAGCCAGAAACTGCCTTGCTTTTAGTAGGATTCATCTATCTGAATCTGCATCAGATCTAAGCTAATATGGTTATGAAGGCTGCCTTTATAGACAGTGAAGAGAGAGAGACGCTTTTAGTTCTGAGGTTGAATTGTCCTCCAGAGCTCTGGCCATTGATTAGAAGTACCTGTTTAGCTTTAACATCATGCTTAACACTTTGACAAGTACAAATAGATGGGATAAATTTTACCTGTAACAGCAGCAGCAGCTATTATACATTTTGTTAGGGGTTTTTTGGGGTTTTGGTTTTTTTTTTTAAATTACAGTGAATTTCTCCTGAAGAGAGCTTCACTGTAATCACATTTAGAGCCTAAAATTATGCCATAATCATCTTGGCTTGAGGATTTTGGAAAACTAAATGGTTATTAAAAACCTCATGGCAGCAATAATGGAACTAATGACATGCTACCAGACAGATCAAAGATATTTTAAAAAGTAATAATCTTGTTTATTACTTGGATAATATTGGATAGTAGTGAAATTTGCTAATCACAAAACCATGGTGTGGTGTATTTCATAGTAAGCTTATTATAATTAATTAATTTGCATATAATACACAAGATTTTAACACAGAATAGTATTTATCCAAGGATTTGAAATTTTTGCCTAGAAATATATACAGACTCATAGAAACTATTAAGATAATCATGAATGCAATTTTAAAACAGGCTTGCCTGGCTTAAGAGGAATCAGTGGACTGCATGGTTTACCAGGCACTAAGGGTTTACCAGGATCACCAGGTAAGTGAGACTCTTATTCTGCCTGTTCACAGACATAACATTGTGTTGGCTGCAAGTTTGGTCAGCAAGATCTTTGCAATGTGACTTTCTTAACTGTATTCCATAGCCCAATGTGGAATTTTCTTCAGTATTGTGGGCTCTGGCAAACAGCTTCATACCATGTGTGCTGCCACACAGATGGATTAGAACTCAACTTTAAATCATAATTTTTTTCCTCTTATCAAGTTAAAGCATTAAGGCCTTTTTTTCCCATTGTGAGCCATTTTTCAGTTAGCCATTACAGACTCATGTATTTAGTAAATCCACATGCTCTATACATGTATGTTAGCATGCTGACACACTGTTAGATGCAGAAACATCTCAGCTTTCCTCTTAATTTTTAACAACTCCACAACAGGTCCAGATGGTTACGGCTCTGCAGGTTTCCCAGGTGCAGTGGGTGACAAAGGAGAAGCAGGAGAGCCGAGCAGAGTGGAAGGCAGCCAAGGACCTCCGGGTCAGAAGGGAGACAGAGGTGTTCCAGGTTTGTATTCCAGAGAATGGGATCTATGCAGGTGTTTTCCATTTTGAAAATCCCATTCTTTATATTTAGTCTGAGGTGAGTCCTCATAATTGCAATTGTGCATTTTCCTTGTAGTACTGATTATTTCTTCTCTTCCTTTCAGGAGTCCAAGGACCCTTTGGCATTCCTGGGCAGGAAGGACCTCCAGGTCCTCCTGGGATTTCAAATATATCAGGACATCCTGGTGACAGAGGCTCCCCAGGGCTAGATGGAGTGCCAGGTAATTCATGCCTTGTTTCCCTCAGGCAAGAATAAAAGACTATGTACAAGTTTGTGCCCTTAGTCAACAATAGAAGATTAAGTATTGGGTTAACAACAGCAGTTTCATTGTTATTTCTGTCTTGATTCAGTAAAATATCCCTATTAAATGCAACACTGAAGTGCATGAATGATTGTTGGACAGAACTAATGGTGTATAAAATAATAGAGACCGACCTCTTGAAAGTAAAAGGCAGTTCCTCCAGGTTGTCCTGATGGACGGGTTTGATCTTCATGCAAACAGTTGTAATCATCCAGAGTTCTCTTAACAACTTTCCGAAGGATTATGCTAGTTAGCTACTTTAAAATCTGAGGTCTGTGGCAGACTTGCAGGTCTATGGAATTTATTTTTTTTTTGATCATTTATAAAACTTTCCTATGTGAAATTCCCATGCAAACTAAGCTACTAAGGAAGTATTAGCTTTTCTCTCTACAAATCCGTGCTATGAGCCTGCTTCTCTCACACATATGAAAGAGCCACTCTGTGTCTCTCTATATTTAGAGGCTGATATACCTGTAGCTTATTGGACTGCACATTCATTTCAAACTGTAGTGCCACTGTGAAGAGCTTGTAGCAGAAGCTGCAGGTGTCCCACTACCATCTTTATATCATGCATGGAAATTTTTATGTAAACTTGGCAAAAATCTACAACAGGCAAACCAGATGAAACCCAACAGAATACCTAGGTTTCCAAATGGAAAACAAACGTTAGTTGGCCTAATACTTCATACTGATTCCCACTCTCCAGGCAGTCGTTGGATTAAAAAATAAAAGTCGAAGCAGTCAGGGGAGTGGGAACAGGAACTATCTCCCAGCCAAAATGGTGAGGCATGGCTCATTCTTATTTTGCCACCTGCATCTTGCATTTGGTCCAACTTCGACAGGCAGCATGGGCGATGCTCTACTCAGAACCCTAGTTAGTAAATCCCTCTCTCTTCAGAAACAAGGTCCAAATGTCTTCTTAGGTAGCAGAGGTAATTGAAGAGAAACCTGACAGGTTTAGCTTCAGGCAGTAAGTAATTCTAGAAAAAGAAGCTGTTCCCATAATTCCCAAGACAGCATGAAGTAGTTATTTGTATCCAGATGTTCAACTGAAGCACTAAGATACACTGAACAGTAAGTTCTTGGCTGACTTACCACCTGGCACTGAGTCAGGCACTCACTGCTCTTTGATTTCTCTCTAGTTACTTGGAGAATTTAGGATAAAGCAGGGAGGCATCTACTGAAGTGGGGAACTTGCCGGGGAAGGAGGAGCTCATTGAAGGATGCATCTCAGCAGGCACCTCATTTCTGCTGACGTCTTGAGATGACACTGTGCTTTGTGGGAGATTCATGCTCTAATTCCTCTGCCACTGCAGCAAAGAGTATACCAGCCTCAGAGCAGGACTGCTGAATAAGTTGGGGAGCTAAGCATTAATTCCCCACTTAAATTAAGGAAATAAAACCTGATGGGATACAATTAGATAGTAGTTATTTTCCCCTGTGTCCAGGTCTTAAGAATAAACTGATTACAACCTATATGTGCTCTAAATAGGCTATCCAGGGCTACAGGGACAGCCTGGAATACCAGCTCCGCCAGGAAGCAAAGGAGAAAGTGGACAAACAGGTGTGAGTGGAGAAATTGGCCCAAAAGGAAGTAGAGGTGATCCTGGATTATCAGGGAGACCTGGCGTTCCTGGCTACCCTGGGCCAAAAGGTAAGGATGGGAAATGCTGATCTTGGCTAGGAATAGGGGAACCTCCTATGCTACAGCAACTTTAATAATATGACTTTTGCACTCAATCTGTGTTGAAAGGCAGTAATGCCACCTTTTGTTTTTCATTCAAGGTCGGAAGGGTGAGCAAGGTGTCATCGGCTTTATGGGCCCAGTAGGATTTCCAGGTGATCTGGGACCTATCGGACCCAAGGGGGATAGAGGACTGACTGGTAAGTGCAGTCAGATGCATGACTCCTTTCTAAGTTACTCATTTTGCAGCTCCACAGAGCTGATCTAACTGGCCCTGCTTTGAGTGGGAGGTTGAGCTAGATGACCTCCAGAGTCTTCTACAAGCTGCATGACTCTGTGTCTGGCAAATTCCAGTGGGCAGATGCCTGAATTTAACATGAATAGTCAACTTTTTGCCTTTATCAATTTATTTTGTATGAGGTTCAAGCTCCAAAATCACAGCCACTTTCAGGATTAAAAAACAGAAGAATTCCTGATCTAAACTAAACCTCCAGAGTACACATACTGGATATTTAGAAATATTTTTAAAATCCTTCACTCCAACTGTATCAGCACGTATTTGTGCCTCCTGAAGCGCACCAAAAGATGGTGCTGTGCCTCAGAGAGCTGTCTGCTCTCTGTGGGGAACTTCCCAGCTTCCTATGGCATAAATGAGGGAGCAGTGGCATCATTCATTTCCTTCTGCTTATCTGTGTGCTGTCCAAGGGTTGCTGACCACAGTCCCTTGCTCACATATGTATATATATATATCTGTGGATGAAAGCATGTTATGGAAAATACTGGGGGGGTTTTAATCAAACTGTCTCATCTTGTTTCTAATCACAGGCTTTCAGGGGCCTCCAGGCTCTCCTGGGCTGTCCCCTCTTCCTCCAAGGCTGGTTGCTGAGCAAGGTTCACCAGGTCCCCGTGGAAATATAGGACCTCAAGGAAGCCCAGGAGATATGGGACCTCAGGGTCCACCAGGCGATCCAGGTAGGATTTGCACACTCAGAGTGAAAGGTCAGATCCCCTTAGTGAGATCCAGGTCATCAGAGCACTGCTTTGGCTCTGTTCTACTTTAAATTCTGGAAGTCAGAAAGGAGAGTCAAATTTTGGTCTTTCAAAGCTAGGGCTTGGATTTCCTCCTCCTCCTAGCATTCAGAACTTAAGCAAAACACAAGGAAACTTTGACAACGCTCACATAGCCAAAGCAGTACCAGATGTGGATCTCATTTAAATCAAGATTGAACTTCTTTGATGGAAATGTGCACATCCTTATGGGAGTGCTGTCAACACACGGAACGTAGCATTAGTGATACGTGGATCCAACACAGTGCACTCCTTGCTGCTAGCTTCATCAGACATGCATGGTGGTAGCGAAAGTGAAAGATCAGGGTTGTGCTGCTCATGTAGTCTTGATCCAAGGAACTTTTTCCAATGAAGTCAGCGCTGTTTGCCTGAGCAAGAACCACAGGATCTTGCCTTTAGTGTAAATTGGTAAACATGTCATAGAAGACCAAACATACAAAAGTAGAGCATGTGTTAACAAAGCAGGTAGCATGTTGATATCTGTGTAGTCACTGTGCTTATAACCACTGTTGGTGCAAGGTTTCAGAGGCGCACCTGGAGAGCCAGGACTCCAGGGCAGGGGTGGCATTCCAGCTCCTCCCGGCTCCAGAGGTGAACAAGGAGCAACAGGGTTTCAGGGTCCAGTAGGATTTGAAGGTAAGAAATGTCGCACAGCACTTCTTCCTCTTTCCACTGTCACTGCCATAAATCATTCTGTAGCTCTACCTCAATGGATGGGAATGAGGAGAGGACAAAGAAAGTTTCTGTCTTCACAACTTCTTCACAAGAGACAAATAACTAACTTTTAACAGAGTTATCTTAAAGCAATATTTTCACCATAAGTTTTGATAAATGTAGATGTCAGTCCACTCATGTTAGTGAGTTTGTCTTGATCTGTGTTTTTATATTGGTTTTGATCTGTATATTTTTATATTGATTTTCTCTTAAGTATTTTCGCCTAGTGTTTTACTAGCAGTTACATTGATGGAAACAAATGGTTGGGTAGGTGATATTTGTGTAAATGATGTTTAAAGGAACATATTTGTAGAAGAAATACCTGTGTCCTTATCCAATCAAAAATCCTTAGCTAAGGACACAGAGAAAAAGGTATTTCCAGAGCATAGTTGTAACCATATGAAGCAAAGACAAGCAATTAAAAAACTATTGCTTAATCTTGGACTAAGAAAGCATTTTAAAGAACAAATAGGCTCATCTGTATTGTAGAAAGTATGATCAAATTCAGGGTGTTATATGTGACTTTTCCTGGATCTGATAGCAAAATACATCACCTTAGAAACCAGGGAGCCTGATCCAGCACCAATCTATTTAAAAGCAACTGCTGTAATCCTACAACTACAGCTCTTTTAACAATAACTTACCATAAGAAGAGTTACCATGCAATTAAGTTTTATTCATCAGCAACTTAGCTGGAATATCAGAGCATTTGTGGGAGCACAAACTAAGTTGTATGATTTCTTTCCCCATTTCTTCTAAGGTCAGCCAGGCCGGCCCGGTAGCCCCGGGCTGCCAGGCATGCCGGGTCGCAGCGTTAGCATGGGCTATCTGTTGGTGAAGCACAGCCAGTCCGATCAGGAGCCAATGTGCCCGGTTGGCATGAACAAACTCTGGAGTGGATACAGCCTGCTGTACTTTGAAGGACAAGAGAAAGCACACAACCAGGATCTAGGTATGTGGGGCAGGTACTGCTGACAGCAGCCTCAATTCCATGTCTCTGACTGAAAATAACAAAAGAATAAAATAGTTCTTAGAGGAAGCTGGGACTTGAGCAGACAGGCTTAGGAAACATCAGAATGAGAAGTGCCCAAGATAGCTCCTGCAAATCATTAGTGTTGCTCAAGGGGACCTCTAAAGCCAGTGAAACAGTCTGGACTGCAGGGTTTTACTGACATACTTAGGAAAGAGCAGGAAACTGAAAATGTGCATTGTCTTTTGTGTCAATGATTGCCATCATTTCTATTATATTTTCTCTTCCCTTTTAACAGGGCTGGCTGGCTCATGTTTGGCTCGTTTCAGTACTATGCCATTCCTCTACTGTAACCCTGGGGATATTTGTTATTATGCAAGTCGAAACGATAAATCCTACTGGCTCTCAACTACAGCACCTCTTCCAATGATGCCTGTGGCAGAAGATGAAATCAAGCCATATATCAGTCGGTGCTCAGTTTGCGAGGCCCCAGCTGTGGCAATTGCTGTCCATAGCCAAGAAGCTTCTATTCCTCACTGCCCTGAAGGCTGGCGCAGTTTGTGGATCGGATATTCCTTCCTTATGGTATTTGTTCTCCAGTGTCACATTTTGTGTTTGAGTCTTAGATACTAAGAAGGCTGCTCTGTTTTAGAGCCATCAACACCAAAACCAAGCATCATACTGGGGAACCACAGAACTACAAAACTAGTTTCTAGGAAGCAGAAGAGGAGAAACAAAATTTCTGTGAATTGCAGACAAAATTGCCTTTGTCAGAATAGCATCTATAGTGCTTCAGAGCAGAACACAGGGACAGATGTGGATTAACAAATAAAATGGCACTGAGGTGCAACTGTAGCCTACAAAACATTTCCACAGCTAAAGATTAGGAGTTACTTATGTACATCACTGGTAAAGCTGATCTGTATTTCAAAAAAGAAAAATCAACCTTTTCCCTCCTTTTGGAAACTTAAAATCATTGATGTTTGGTCTAAGATTTGAAAGCTGAAGAGGGACTTTTTATAGCAAGTAGTAATAGGACGAGGGGGCATTAAACAGAAAGAAAATAGATTTACATTAGCTATCAGGAAGAAATTCTCTACTATGAGGGCGGTGAGAGTCTGGCACAGGCTGCCCAAGGAAGTTTTGGCTGCCCCATCCCTGGAAGCATTCAGGGCCAGTCTGGACGGGGCTGTGAGCAACCCGGTCTAGTAAAAGGTGTCCCTGCCCATGGCAGGGGGGTTGGAACTAGATGATCTCAACCCAAACCATTCTGTGATTTAGAAGCCAAAGGTTTCCACTTAGTATGGAAAGCATGACAGCCTCCTGTTGTTTTTAAAATTAAGCTTCAGTGTTGTATCTCTAATGGCAACAAGACCTGAGCTCTATATCCCATGGCTTATGGGATCTCTTAGATCTTGTGATCTTATAATTAGGAAACGGGAGCTTATAGAAAAGCTTAGCATTATGTGTGCAGTGGAAGGCCTGCTGAAGCGCCTAACCTGCTTTTCCTGCAAGACTGTACAGAGGTGTCATGTAAGTACTGGAGGGCTTAACATGGTAAAGAGCAGCTAGAATGTTCATGAGTGATCTGACAGACGCTCATTTTTCTGACTGGCTTTATGTACTGGAGAGTCAAAATCTGCAACAGTAAGCCCATGTTGTTAACCCATTAAAGACTGGACTGAATGCTGAATTAAACAGGGTTGAGGAAAAAAGAAATTAGATTTCTCTGGCAGAAAACGTCATAGAATAACAATAGTAATTCTTACCTGCAAACCATTTGTTTGTCAAAAGCCCAATTTATTTTATTATTACATTTATTTTTTTCAGAGAATAAGGTAAAGGAAATCTGGTATTTTTCATTTAGTTACAGGAGAAAAAAAAAAAAAGAACACACCAACAAAAAAACAAACCAAAACCAGAAAACCTGAGAGTGCAGGTTAAATGTTTGACCAGCCCTATGTCTGACCTTTCTTTTGCTTCTATAAAAAAACCCTGATACCAATCTCATAGTTACTTCACAAGAATGCTAAGGATTAATTAAATGTTTGCAAAGCCCTGTGTAAACACCAAGCATTGTTAAGACCAGAGTTTCACCTTAGCAAGACCTTTTGCCAGGACAAAGTGCCAGCACTAAGGAGCACAGAGTGAGAAGAGTTCATATTTTCCCAGTTAGCATTTGGAGGGAATGAAGTGTTTGGTGAATGCATTTTTGCTTCTCAGGCAACTATGAAAGAAGTACAGCATGCTTTTGGTTATCTCAGAGTACATACTGTTTTACTTCCTTGGCTTACATTTGTCACCTCTTTCTCCTAAGGAAGGTACAGTACCGAAGGGAGTCATCACAGACTCCTGCCTAAACAGCCATACAAACCAGGCAGATTTCAAGTAGCAAGGAAACATCAGTGTCATGCATCCTATAAAATGGCATAAGCATTGCAGAACAATGGAAGGCCATGGCCAATACCAGAAAAGATTCTACAGACATAGAGTTGAAGCTTGTACCCTGAGCATAGGAATGCCAATACTCATCCTGAGGTTCTCAAGTGGGTCTGCTCCCAAGCCAGGGCTCAAATAGGATGTGCAGTTTTTGCTAACTGCTTTCCAGCTCCAACTGAAAAGGCCTCAAAGCTGTAATAGTTTATGCTGCTCCTTACCAACTTCATTCTTACAGAGGGATGCTAGAACAATTTTGCTTCTGATTTTCATAGCCTAGCAAGTCATGTAGATTTGCAAGGCAGCCGGTAGGCTGCAGTTCTGGGGCCTGAGTAAGGGGTGCTGGTGGTAGGGAGTTGTTTTGTTGTTTGGGAGGTTTTTCTAAACAACCGTTTAACAACTAAACCTCAGCAACATGTAACTCCAGCCAGCGATCAGCCCTTTACTCTGTTAAAAGGTAGCCACTTCTTTCACTCATTCATACAAACGCATTGGACCTCTCGCAGCGCAAGCCAAATCAGTTACAGCTTGCACTTTTATAGTGTGGTATTCATTAAGACATAGGCAGGCAAACATAGTAGATGTGCCCAGATTACCCCTTACATTTACAAAACTATTTAGCAACTTTATTTTCCAGACGCTTTCTTTTATATTGCAAATTCCTTCAGGTTTTAACAGAAAAGGAAACAGCTTCATTTAAAAAGTAGCCATACAGCTCTAAAAGGGACAGAGGAAATGCCTGGTTTTTAGCAGTGCCTTTGACAGAAGAAAACTAACATTCAGTTCATTACCACAGTATGTGTCAAAAGTAACAGTTGAGTGGTCTAAAGATGCACGGTTTTGGTGTAATTTGCTGACAAAGAATATGCCATAGAGGGAACTAGTTATTTGCATAAAAGGTGATTTTGTTTCCACAGTGTTCCTTATGTGCAATGCAGTAAGACAGATGTTTTAATTAGGGAAATTCAAGTTAGATGTATGTATGGTGGAAAGCTTTTCTCAGTGAGGGTAATCAAACAGAGAACCAGTTTGCCCAGAGAGGTTGTGCCATCCTTGGAGGTATTGATAACAGCACCCTGAGTGACTGTGGGCAACTTTGGAGTCAGCCTTGCTTTGAGCAGGGGACTGGCTGAAATGACCCCCAGCAGGCCTTTCCCACCTAAATGATTCTCCAGTGCTAAGACTTTCAACAGTAAAAATCTTAACTATAGAAAAGATGTTTGCCAGAAGATTTTAAAGTGGCATCAACACAGGAGCTACTCCATTGTATAGCTAAAGCATAGCCAAACCCTTAAGCCTTACATAGCTGCAGGATTAGCTGACTGCTCTGGAGAGAAGAATGCGTCATCCCTGGCAGTGTTCAAGGCCAGGTTGAATGGGGCTTTGAGCAACCTGGTAGAGTGGAAGGTGACCCTGCCCATGGCAGAGGGGCTGGAACTAGATAATCTTTAAGGTCCCTTTAAACTCAAACCGTTCTGTGATTCTATGAATTAGGAGCAATCCTAGTGGCTTTTCTCTTTTCCCACATGTAAGTTTTTGACAGCACTGCCTGCGGCTGTACTCTGAACGCTGCCTTCCTTGTCTCGTTTAGCACACTGCTGCTGGTGATGAAGGTGGAGGCCAGTCGCTGGTTTCTCCTGGGAGCTGCCTAGAAGATTTCAGAGCGACTCCTTTCATCGAATGCAATGGCGCACGTGGAACCTGTCACTACTTCGCCAATAAATACAGCTTCTGGCTCACTACGATTGACCAGCCCTTCCAAAGCAAGCCCTCGGCAGATACACTCAAGGCAGGACTGATCCGAAGCCATATCAGCAGATGTCAAGTCTGTATGAAGAATTTATAGAAGTCTTTCACAGTAGAAGGAACCTGCTTATCATGTCATTCTTATACAGTGGAACCTTCTGTGATAGTCAGACATTTGAATAAATCGTGTTGGTGCTTTTTTAACTTATTACCTCAAAAGCTGAATGGAAAGTTAATTTTTAAAAATGTCTGTAAAAGCAAATTAAGTATAACACAAATCACGTCTAACACACAGATCTAATGCTGTGTTCTCCTACTATATACTATATATATACTTTTTGCTATTCTAACATTACATCATTTGCCAAATGCTACAAATACTCGCAGCTTTGAAACACCAAAAAACTTCAGTAATAAATGGTTACCTTGGTCAGATACCAACTGCATTTACTTTAAGAGAATATATGTATCTTTTACATTTACTGTATTTGTCACAACAGTAAACACTAACAGCTCCAGTTCCATAAATTAACACAGCGTGATCACAGAGAGAAACTCTTGCAAAATACTGAAACTATTTTGGAAAGTGCTCATGTCCAGCATTGAAACCTAACCTTGATTTTAGTATTTTATGCTTGGGTATTTCAAACACACCCAAAACAATTATCTTTTTATTGTGTTTGCTTTTTTTCAAGCCTAACAATGCTTTAGCACTTAACCACTGGCAAGAGCAGAGAAGCCCACAGGCCTCCCAAAAACAGTGACCACAAAATACAACTCTTCCTATTTCAGTTAGGAGACTAAATGATGAAGATCAGCATTTTATTTTACAAGCTTGATAATTTTTTTCTAGACATACCTCAGGATTATTACAAACGTCTCTTGCTTCTTGCTGTGTTGTGGACATCCACCCATGTCACACTACCCACATAGCAGTGACACTGGTTGGTTTTCCAGTTGCAGCTTTTCTCCTCTGAAACCAAGCCACTCATCACAAACAGATTTTAACCATTACTGCTGGAACAACTATTGCATGTAGGGTGGGCTTTGCAGGAGAGCAAGTTGCTCGATGCCACGTAACTTTCAATTTAAGCACAGAACTTCCAGTACTGCCACTTGTCTGTCAAAAGGCATGCTGTCCTGGCAGCTAGGGACACACAGCAATGGGATAACCACCACCAATCTGCACACAGCCAGGGGGGAGGAAGCAAAGCATTAATTTGGAACCATCTTTCCCCATAAGAAGCAGGTTATTGCGTGCCAGGCTTGATAAATGGCCAGAATGGCTAGCTCTTTCCTTCTGCAGAAGCAATTTAGCTCAAAGTTATCTGTCACCACTGCAAGAGACCGGGAAGTGGGGGAATGGATCAGTTGCAAATTTCCTACTGGCATAGTCTGATTATATACCTGAATGCTTAAACCTGGAATTGAAGAGATTTTTATAGCAATGGCAATTGATTTTTCAACAGTTCACCTCACTCCTGCTTCAGGTGCTTTTGGCTTTTGTACTTACATTCCATCCTCACTGTATCATAAATAAAACCTGGTTTTTTCTACACTTTTATTTGGTGATGATTTTCATTTTGTAAACGGTGTTTTTCTGCACAATGAGTATGGACAGCTCTGTTGAATTACTTTGTTTGCACCTAAGGAATTAGAAGCACACTGCCAGAAACCTCCTTCCACTGAAATTCAAACTCTTCAACCGGGAATACACTTGTTTATTTCATGACACTTTAAAAGATCCAGGAGGGAAGCTGTGTTTCTAAAATTGCTTGTTTAAGCTGAACTACCGCAATAGTATTCCATCTTGTTGTTAGAACAATTTAAGCCAATAAATTGCAATGTTGCAGATTAAAGCAATGTATTATTCATGCTATACAATGTTCAGAAAACCAACATTAACAAAATTTCCCAAGTGTTACCTCTGCAAAAAAAAAAAGATGAAATATAAATGAAGTTAAAATTCTTAGCTGGCATACTGTCTAACCTTGATCAGTTGTACATATGATGAGATACATCCATAAACAGAAGAATTACCTAAGCTTGAAATGAGCTCTCTGGCTATGCTGTAGCTCTGCAAGGCAGCCCCCGAACAAAGTAATCACACTACTATTTGTTCAGCTAAATAAAATACTTAGAACAGAAAACAATGCAGTCAACTTGAGCCAAATTTATTCCATGCTTGCCCATTCTTTTAAATACACAGGGCAGTAACAAACACCCAAAAATCAGCAACTTACCTCAGCTCGGTGTTGCTGGAAATCAGTGGTTGTGGGATGAACATGGTTATCACTTGGGATTTTGACAGCATACAATTCCAGCATATTCAGTACTTTAAGAGAATTCAAGTGGAGGTTATGCAAATCTGTAAAAACCAATTACATCAACAACGGAAGCAAACTATTTGTACTTTCATGGCTAATACGTTGCCTAATCTTCCTATGCAGCTGATTTTTTTCCAGTGTAAAACTTTAGCAGATAGGGCTTCCTCTCAAGCGGTTTTGCCTCTCAATTTTCTCTGGCTCGCATAAGCTGTCCTTAACAAGTTCGCTCAGTGCAGTATCAGCACAGCACTGAGTTGAACGCAGGGCATGGTACAGGAAAAACCAAACAAACCATAAAACCCCACAAGGTGCCAAGTGGACTTGAACTTCTGTACTTTGTGTACGTCATGTTCTCAGGTCTGTGTTCCCATAGCCATGTTTCTCAAAAGCCTGTGTAATCACTGTTTGAGAAGGGGAGGTTGCTCGTGCACACAAACAGGGAATACTTACTTGTAGCAGCCAGAGAATTCCACCTGGTGAACTAACCCAGAGCACAGCCTGAGGGGAGCTGACTTACTCAAGCTGCCTCTTAGTTGCAGGTTTACCTCCTCTCCTATGAAAAAAGTCAGAGAGATGGGGTTGTTCAGCCTGGAGAAGGCTCCAGGAAGACCTTATTGTGGCCTAAACCCGTTCAATATCAGGTTGAATGGGGCTTTGAGCAACCTGATCAGAAGATGCCCCTGCCCCTGGCAGGTGGGCTTCCTCTAGGCGATCTTTGAAGAACCCTTCCAACCCAAACCATTTGATGATTCTGTGATCCCAGAACCCATTTCCAAGAAGTTAAAACATTTTGATACCGGAAAAAACTCAGCTACAGCAAAACAAAACAATCTGTTTACTAAACTACAGTGCTCCAGCCTAGGATGTAAAAACCACAAGTGTTTTGCCTGGGTTTGACCACGTCAAATCTTTTGCTTCAAAGCATGCTGTTTGCTTCCTACACTTCCCTGTTTGAAAGCATGTTGCTTGAGCCTGGAAAAGATGAGTGAGATTACATTGCCCTTCTGCAGGTAACAGTGCATCAGTATATCGATGTCAATTGACACCAATTATCTCCTCAGAGTGTGTTGACCAGATCAGCCAAGTTCACTCACACCTTACATGACTAGGCTTGTCTGTGGCTGCCAGAAACAGAGAATCAGCAGACAACAAGCAGTAAACAAGGTATTAGGTTGCTGCCAGAAGAGAGGCTGAGCGGTCACTGATACTGTGCTGATTGCACCCCAGTGCAGGTGGCAGCAGACCCCATAAACCATGTGGGGACCAGCTGCACCCCCAGGGTTGGCCACCCTCACCCACCAGGGTGAGTGAGCGCCTGGACTCGTGGTCTTTGGGGATTAGACACAGATGGTGAAAGACGCACTGGATGAGGGAACAAGTAACATCACTGCATCCCTGACCCATGAGCAGAGAAGTAAAAACAGGCAGTAGTGCTTCCCAGCAGGACATAACGATTAGATTGATGATCTTAAACGTCTTTTCCAACCTAGTTGATTCTATGGCATGGGCATCTAAAGCCAAAGCATGTGGCTCAAGCAGCTCTACCTTCTTCATGAGCACCTGGGGGGTTCAGGCTCCTTTGGTGGTTCCCATGAGACTTGAAGCCTTATTGGGGTTGCAAGGGGCCAACAGCAACCTCAGTCTTGCACCGTCGCTGCCTGCAAGGGGCAGGAAGCAGGATGTGGCCTTCCCAACCAGCCCGACACCCACTCACCCTGCCACCACCCCCCTCCATTCCCCTTGGGTCACAGCATGGCCCAGCCATCATCTCAGGCACAGCATGCCCACAGCTCACATTCACCCAGTGTGGACAAAAATAACATCTATTTCACTGTTCAAACACTTCACATAATCCAGACAAACATAACTGAGGGAGGTGAAGGGAAATAAATACTTGTAAAACAAGGTCCCCCTCTCAGGCAGGGCAAGCAGAGCACCTGGGGTCCTGCTTTCACCCACCATTGCTAGTCCTGGCCATACATGACCATGACCTATTCTCCAGCTTCACTGCTCCTCCCTGCAATGAGCCGAGCTGAAATATTCCAGTAAAATTATGTAGGATGGGGGAATGGGTGGGTAAAAAAAAAAATAAATAAATGAAAAGCACCATTCAAACAGAAAACAACAACAAATCTATGCAATTTCAGTGCTGAGGGTTGAACTGTGCTCTCCAATAGTGCTTGCAGACATGCACAGGCACCTCTGCAGCAGATAGAGCATCAACACTGGGCTGTAAGAATGGAACCCAGCTACAGCGGAGTTTAAATTAGTAAATAATTTAAAAAAAGTCCTACATCAAACTCCCGAAACCCTCAAGTTTTGCTCGAAGGCACAATCTGACTTCTGCAAGTAGTAAAGAAATGGGGCTTGCCACATCGAGCAACCCAGATCTCCCGAGCTCCTAACATCAGCTCCCATGTATTCTGCAGCCTCTCAGGTTCTGCTGTGTAACCCCATGATCTCTCTCACAGGTTAGGAGAGTGACATCCACTATAACCCAGGCATTTCTCAAGGAGCAATAGCCAATGACACTAAAAAGCCAGGAACATCCTGCCAGACAAGTGTAGCCCTAAGGGCAAAAGCACAGCATGCAAGACTGGTTCCTGTGTCATTTCTTTCAGTGAAAACACCCAAGTTGGAGCTTTGGGAAAGACTAAGAATTCCTTTGGATCTCATGAATCAAACATTGATGCAACTGAACTGCAAATATTTATACCTTAAGAAGTATTAGATGTTATATTTACAAATATTTTTCCCGTTCTGTACCTTCTACCTGTACATGACCCAAAAGCCTGACCTTGTAACACACATGTGCTGCAGGTTCAGCTGTCAACAGATGCAGCAAAGCAAGCAGTGAACCTCTCACAGATGTGTTGACAAATCCCTTTGGTCACAGACAAGACTGAGGTTGTAGCCCACTTGTCTCTTCCTCATCCTGAGGGAAGACTAGACACTGGCCTTAGAATTTTGTTACTGCACGTAAGCTTAAAAGCAGAAAATAAACCTATTCCTCTGCAGCAAGTTGATCAAGAAGATATACTTTGGGGAAAAAAAATAATTAATATTCTTAGTAATAATTTAATTCATTATTCATTTAGGAATCATCTCCCTATGTACTATTCAACTATGATTTGGTTGCGACAGAGAAAGTCAATGAGAAAGCATATGAACAACCAACCCTTTAGTTTTAGAAAATGATACCCACAGCATCCATAGGAAGATGAAAGAGTCCCCATACAACAACTTGCTGAAATGGAAACATGTGAGCTGCATCTTTGGGGTTTTGGGGGGTCTGTTTTGGGGAAATATGGGCACGGAAAGTAGCAGTTCCTCACTGTGGTTAAGGCGTCCCAGTGTGTGCTCCTGGGTCATCACATGCTGCTTCATAGCCGAGAGAGTTGGGAAACTCTAGGAGCAGTATTGAGCATTAGCTTCTCCTTTTTACTGCAGTCAGGAGAGAAACCATGTCGCTCGTTAGTGCTCCTTCATGTGCCTTTCTACTCCACAAAAGGCAGTTTCTCTTTCCTTCCTCCTGCGTTAGCCAGTTTCACATCAGAAATTGCAAGTCCTCACTTCCCTCCAGGAAGATGGCAATGTCATGCATAGCTGCTAAACATCAAAGCTGCAGCCTTGAGCACAACGAAGGAGGAATTGGAAGGGAGATAGACCACAGGTATTCAACATGTGGCATTCTACTGGCACCATAAAGAGGTCTCTACAAAATGCAAACAAATAGAAAATTGCTTCCTTCCCCCAAAAAGCTTTGCTATCCACATTAAAAAGAATTACAAGAGAAAAAGGAAAGAAAAACTTCCTCCTGCATCTTGCAATTAGAGCAGCAAGAGCTGTGATGCTGCCTGTTAACACATGAAAGCCCACTATGAAAGGGGAATTCACACTAATAAAGTCTCCAAATGAATAGTACGTATCCACAGTGATTTTAATAGTTCAGCTTCTGAATCTTACACTGTCATCTGACATAAAAAGATTGCAATTGATTTATTAGCTACAAATATAAATTATACCTGGATTTTCTTTTTTTTTTTGCTTTTTTTTTGTCAAGAATAAAAAAGTACTGTGTTTTCAATCTTCCAAAGTCAGAATCGCAAGGGGAAAAGATGATGATCATGTGAAAGCTGTTGAGAGTATACAAACAGATCATTTACATGCAACATGAAATGGCAAGTCAGTAAAAATCAGACTCCTTCAAAACTGTTCAAGTTATTGTCATGTGTACCAATTGTACTAATACACCATTTGTCTTCAGATCCACTCCCCTGGAAACTGGCAAGTCTTCCTCTATAATTCCACTCACTTTCCCATTTTCATACACAGAGCTTCCCAGAAACCTTTAATGGTCAGAAGATTTGTTTGGCTGGTTGTTTTTTGGGTTGTCTCTTTTTTTCCACAGACACCATTTTAGTCTATTTATTCTTTGACTTTTCCTTCTTGGTGAACTGCAAGCACTTGTCACTCCTTGGTTTGCTGGAGAGAACAATCCCTCCCCTTTTCTTACATCATGAAAATGGCTCAGGCACAACAACCAGATTTCGTCCTTTTTGCCGGCTTGTAGTCCGTAATGTCTACAGTTTGCGGTGGTCCCTCAGCTTTCTGCCGTACAATTATTGGGACTACCATGTCAAACACAGTTTCAAAGAGGTAGTCTACCTTGTATCCTGTTTTCGCACTGGTCTCAAAGCACATTTTCTCAGCTGCTGGGACATCCTTCTCATCTAGCATTTTGTATTTCAGTATCTTTTTATAGAGCGCGATCGCATCCTCTGCACAGACTTGTTTTCGCACCTTCGAGCTGCAGCTGGCGGCAGACTTCTCAGGTCTATTTTCATCCGGTGGCAAAGCGCAGTCATCGGTGAGGTCAACTTTATTCCCAACAATAGCAAAAATGCAGTCAGCACTCGCACTGTCCGTCAGCGCCAAGAATCTTTCTTCCAGCTCTGTCAGGCTTTGGAGGCTGTTCACATCATACGTGAGGATCACAGCAGCTGCTCCTCTGCAGTACATAGACCCGAGGCCATGAAACTGCTCCCGTCCTGGCAAAGGTTTAAACACAACAATAAGTCAGTGTGCTGCGAGCTACGTTATTAACTAAGTGAGAGAGTTTAGGGAATTTTAAGCCAATTTCGCCAATTTGGATGGAGCAGTGAAGGTAAAAATGTGTTATTTGTAGTATTTTCAGGTTTTTTTCTTCTGCTTTCCCTTGAGAGTGCAACTGTGCTGCAGAACAGCTTGGCTCACTGTTTGCTCCATTGCAGATCAGGGAATCTGTAAAGACGAGTGAGCAAGCCTGACACAACATCCACAGTTGCAGACAGCAGAAGAAGGTTTGGGGTTTTCTTATTAAACTACATACTAGTTTATTTATGACACATTAACAACGACCCCCGCTTGCATCCACAGATGGCTTGTTCCACCTATTTAACAATTTATAAACAAAAAATAAGTTCTACTGTTTCAAATTCTGCTAGATCTTATTACTCCTATAAATTCAATGTACACTTCCACGTATATCCAGTTCGGAAATCTGGATCAAAGTCAGTAATCCACTTCTTCCTAGGTTTCGAAGGATTTTGTAAGCCCTATACTACATGCCCACAGTTCTCAGGTACATTTACTTTATAGGAAAATAATTGTCTTTAATGCTGCTGTATATAGCTTGTATGTATTAATATGCACCTATCCCATCACAAGTACTCACCCTTTTTAATGATACTAAACATACACGGTATGGAGAACCCTAACTACATTTTAGGAGTAATTTACCTTTTAGGTTGCCCCAACCATCACTCAATAACCAACAGTTAATAACAAACATTTCTTCCTCCTTGTCACTCAGCAAATATCTACCAGCACTTCCAGCTAAGCTTTGATGGTCTCCTTCAACTTTGTTCCTTGGAAGACAAAACTGACTCTTCTTTAACTTCTGGGAAGCAAACAATGTTCTTCAGTACTTGCAAAAGGACTAAGGGAAATGAGGCAGAAGACAAAGTGTTTCCCCTGCTATCAAGAACTGCAACTTTCCCCAAATACCTGCTACATGTAGAATTTACTGTAGCATGTTCACTTTACTCCCCAAAACTTGACTGAGAAAAAGACAGAGCACGCTAGATTTCAACCAGCCATCACAGTCAACCTTAGGTCACTAAAGAAGGGGAGAAAAAAAGACAACATTACTCCTCTAACCATTTTAGAATCATCATAATTTCTCAACTCTTTTTTTATAGCCTCTTTGCACAGAGCCTCCATCTACAGGAAGCCTGGAAGTAATCTAGATACATTAATTTGCTGCACAAAGCTACTAACCACAAGTTACAGCATTGCGAAATCCTCAGAAATAGCTGTGGAGTAGGAAAGATAAACGGAATTCATGCTGAAAAATACAGATCAGCATATATTGGAAAAACACATCTGCACATGTACATGCACACTGTGAAAGTCACTTAGAGCCTATCTCCAGTCAGGAATAGAACTTCAAACTTTTGAGCCACTGTTGTAAGTCCTTTGACAAACTTTAGGACTCAGTGGCCAGAAAACAGACAAAGTGTTCATCATTATCAGGAAACAAAACTGGAAAACATCAAGCTAGAACAGTGAAGCTGTGACTGCCTCATCCCTGGAAGTGTTTAAGGCCAGGCTGGATGGGGCTTTGAGCAACGTGATGGAAGGTGTCCTTACCCATGGCAGTGGGGGTTGAAACTACATGGTCTTTAAGGTTCCTTCCAGCCCAAACCATTCAGTGATTCTATGAACATGAAATTCAAAGCTTACCATATCTTTAACACTGAATGGAATTTTGATAACTGCCAGAGAAATAGATTTGAAAAGGTTCAGAGTACACTATAAAGAGGTATAAAAAGAAGCTGGTGAGGATGCTCAGAAGCATGCAAAGCTTTTGCATAAGGAAAAATTGTGGAATCTCTCAGGCTGGTGAATGACTGAAAAAAAAGGTATGAACGATGTCTATAAATTGAGACCTAATACTGAGAAATTAACCCAGGAACAGCTATTTACTCTTTCTCATAACACAGAAAATGAGGATTTCACATAAAAAAAAAGAAAATTAAAAATCCTTATGTAGTTTACTTTCCCGCACAGTGAAGAATTGGCAGTAAGTGTTATACGACACTGCAGAGGTCAAAAATTCAATGAACTGAGTACAGAAAAGTGTGAGAACTGCTTCTGTGCAATCCTGTATAATCTCCAGCTTGTTTCCCCCCCCCATAAGAAATTCTTTAACCAATGATCTGGTAGGTAGGAAAAAAGGTGAGGGGAAAAAAATATTGATATGACCTTGCTTAGGTATAAACAAGTAAAGGCAAGGGAGATTGGGTTACAGGGAAGGGGCCAGTGCTTTTACACTTTCTCCTCCAATCTCACGTTCAGAGTTGTGCTTTCAGTTGCACTGCAACTGAGTCTTTAAAAGTCTCCAATTTTTCAGTAGGAGTTTGTGCCGCAACCTACTTTGTTTTCATTCGAACTCTGGTTATACTGCAGTCTGGAAACCACAATGGAACATATATCCTCCTCCGTCCTCCCACTTCAGATGCCGAAGCCATAAAATCCAGCGCCCAGAATGATTTGCTACAGCAACCGAGTACTCGAACAATACTATTACTTGTTTTATGGAATTTGTATGCTAATCTAATCTTGCACAGCATAATATAAACCATTACACTTTTAAACTCTAACTACAAACTGGCTACTTCTACAACTAAGATACTGTTGAAAGTGGGAAAGAAACAGTAAGAAGAATTCACCTTGCATAAGGGATTAATTATGTCGGAGGAATTATGGATAGTCTCTCCTGCTCACCCACACAGCACAATTAATGTATTTTTACAGCACAGTTTCCTTGTACACTCCACTTCTGGATCTTAAAGACTGGAACAACCCCAGATGCGGAAAAAACCTCAAAACTACACAAAGTATTTAAACTAAAATCTTATCCGTCCCTAAGGTGTCAGGCAAAATAATATCAGACATTATGGTGAAAAACTTCCTGCAAGAGAACAGCCACCCCTTTCTTAAGGGCCAGTTATTTCTCTCCCTGGACACATCTGGTCCCACTCCAACCACGTACATTTTCCACAATTACCTAAATTAAATGGTAAACCCTGAACTCTAGAATTAAATGATTTCACCCTTTCAAAAAATAAAGGTAACAAGGAAGAGCGTCAGAACTACCAAATAACTTGCTATCAAAGGAAGTGCAAGAATCAAATCAACCATAAAGGCACAACATTAGGGAAATTTCTTGAAGTCAAGCAACCCAAATCTAATTTCCAGTTTTCATCTTTATATCTTGCCTTGTGTACAGCAGTTCAACCACCCTATGGCATTATCACTACCTGCAGCACCATTAGCTTTTCAGAGGCTCTTCCAGCAAGTCTATGTAGTCCTGTTGGAGACTTAACCCACTCAGGAGCAGCGCAGTTACCAAGCATTTTTGAAGTCCTATGGTGGTTGTCATGAACCAATCAAAGAATTTGAGGCAAAGGGACTTCAGTACCAGATGGTTCAAGAGAAACCCAAGGGAGAAAGAAGGGAAAAGTAGACCTTGCAAGAGACCAGCCTTATAAATATTCAAGGCTAGATTTAAAGGGTGCAAGGACTTGAATTTAAGGCTGAGGCTTTGGTCTAGCCAGCCTCCTACAGCACCCCAGCCTTTCAGCTGGAAGACAGCAGCCCACATAAATGCTTTCTCTGGATGGGATCACAGCCTGACCAAGCATCCTCTTCCCTTCCTTGCTGTGGGATCCACTGAAAGCAGCAATGCTAACCACTGCCCCAGTCTCCTCCTTGGAGGAGACTTCCTGCCCACCATCCCTGAGGGTGGTATCCAAAGTAGCCTGTGAAGTTTCTATTGATGTTTAGGAGGGAAAAAGATTTTCTCCAGACAGATTTGAATGTTTCTTACATATCACCTCTTCAAAGGCTTTCACCACAACTTCTTAAGTAGCGTAACTTCCCACACACACACTCTTTTAAAGAAATCCTCTTCTGGAAAAACAAGTTTTAAATCTCTTGGTGCTGAGCACATACAAGAATGCAAAACAGAATGTTCCTTTAAGTCTTGAGGGAATAAGACACCAGGAATACTAAAGAGCTAAAAAGGTCTTCCAGAAAGTAATGAAAAAAGTTGTTACTCTGATATTGCAGTCTGAGAGGGGTTCTAAATTTTGAGTTTCTAAAGTAAATATGTAGCGTGGAAAAGTACACAGAAGTGAGCAAAAGCAGCACACTACTATTGCATCAAAATGAACAAGAGAGCAAAATTGTCCAGAAAGTTCCCAGTCCATAAATCAGGTATGTTCCAAGGATTTCCACTGTAATTTAAGCAAGACTGTAATCTGGACAGCAGAGAGGAATTAACACAAACAGAAGGTATCAGTTAGGTTTTGCCTTTCAAATTCTCTTTCTCCTTTATAGGAGAGTCTGAACTTGAGCTTACATGAAGAGAGACAGGAACTGTGCCCTAAGGAGACTGCTAAAATAGGAAAGAAAACAGAAAGTATAACACCCATGACACAGCAGAGAAATCAGTATTAGAAAGAAATGAGAGCTGAGGATCCAGCTGCAGTAGATAAAGGTTCAAAGGGTGACCCTGATGCTCTTGAGTTACCTCAGCAGGAGCATCTGCGTGATCACAAGAGCAGACAAACAAGCTCCCTTTTAAAAAGGGAACAACATTTCCCTCTGTTTCCAGACAAAGCAGCAGTGACCCTTTAAAGGGCACTAGGGGAAACAGTTTTGCTAGGAACTGAGATTTCTGTTTGCGCACGTTCACCAAGATATATACTGACTATTAAAGAACAAACAATAAAGGTCCATGAGGGTTTCAGAAAAGCTTCCTTGCCCAGAAGTGAGTCAGGCTCTCAAGTTATGACAATGATGAAGTCTGAGTTCTTCATTACCTTGTTCAAGATTGGTATTTATTTCTTCTAGGTGGCTTTATCACATTTCCCTTCAAGTCAGGAGCTTTATTAAGAAGCAGACTATGCCTGTGGTTACCTGGGGATAAAAATAAAGCTCTCCATCCCAAAGGATTAACATGGAGGACATAAGTAGGAATTAGTTGAAACAAATGAGTCAGAAAGCACTGGAGCGCTCAATTTTTATATATCCAGAAGCTATCTGAATACATGATTTCCCGATCCATTAGAAAAATGCCAACATTTGGTTTTCCTCCAAAACAAAATTCCCTGAAGAATGAAAGTCTCTGGGAGGGGAGAAAAAAAAAAAAAAAAACATTCACAAAACCAACCCACACCAAACACCCCAAAAAACCCCAACCACCAAAACAATTAAAAGTTGAGCAACTAGAAAATTCATTTAAGCTCCACCTTCGCCTACTATTATACATTCACAGCGCTACAATGTAGAAGATACTTGTGTAATTGAAGTTTCAGAATGCAAGATATCTCTAGCTCTACTAAAAATCAAGACAACATTTATTTTGTTTATACTTAGATATGAATCAACACTCAAGGTGTGAACTGTGCCCTAATTCAGGAGCATCTATTTAAGTTATTAAAAATCAGATATATGGATGTCTTGGCTAACGCCAAGAATATAAACACAGCAAAATACTGATCTTTATACCCAAAGGGCTTCACTTTCATGTTTTAAAGTAGAAAGAGCTACACATGGAAGAAAATAACAACCACATGGGTTAAGTGAACAATGAACAAAGGAAAATTCTTTAATATAGCTCTCCAAAGAAAAACCATCAGAAACAGTCAAGAACATGGGCTCAATGTAATATACAACTGGGACAAGCCTACTCCATTTCTAAGCAGAACTTACCCTCAATTCCTAAAGCAAGTATCTGTATCTCATAATAAAAGAAGATTAAAAACGGTGAAAGAGACCTTCTCTCCCCTTAAATCTACGTATCTTTAATTTAATGAATAAATACTTTGAGTTCTGAAGGAATATGAAATTCCCAAGACCCTGCAAACATTATCACTCTACAAACATGAATTGGTTTAGGCTTGTAAAGCTGCTTCTGCAAAACAGCAGTTCCGTGTGAGCAAAAAAGCCACATGAACAGGAGTAATCATTCACTTCTCACTTAGGCAAGATAAGAAATCGTGATAAAACTGAGCCCTGTCCTTCAGTCAGCTTTAATTATCGTATTAGAAATACCACACCTCCACTAACAAATGTTTCCCTTGGACACAAAACTCAGTGACCAGAATGCCTAGAACTTATCCATTGCATAATCATTAATTACTTAAATTCCCTCAGCTCTGGTCTTAGAAAGTGGGGGTTATCCAAAAACACTTTTACAATTAACACTCCAATTTAAAACATGAACACACATAGAAGCACCACCATGTTGCATACACGGTCTCACCAACATGCACACATACACGCACTCTTTATAACAGAGGTTATTCACAAGCTTATGTCCAAAGTTACTTAGATCCAAGCCTGACAGCATTTAGGTATTTATACTACTGCTTTTATACAGATAAAGGAAATACATTGCATGAGCTCTTCTTCTCCTCCCCTAGAGGCTGACATCCAGAAAGGCAAAAATAGATACAAGACATTTGTTTCAAGTGCTACAAATATCTCCTCATAAAAAAGAACACAATATTCAAATGGAGGCAAGTCCCAGATTCAAAGGAACCAACAACATAATTAACTGTCTGCCACAGATGAGAAAGCCTTGCAAACCATAAACAGTGAAGCAGAAGGTGCTTTCTAATATGTTTAATGCCATGACACTTGAATAAAAGGCAGATCTCAAGCGTTCAATATGCTGTTATACTGCAGGAATGTAAGATTATTTTCCTGATCTGAAAGTGGCATTACATTATGTCACTGTAATATAGTCCCTGCTGAATTCACATGCAGAAATCCTATTCAATCCACTAGCAGATTATAGAATAGAATTCAACCAAATATTAAAACATTCTATTTAATAGATCTGATTTTGTCTGAAGAGCCTGATACGTTACTTGAGAAAATCCAACTACTTATCTAACTAGAGGCAGATAAAGGTCTTGATGAAATAGGAAATGTCTTGCCACTACAATCCCAAATTTATGAGTTATGGTACCAGAACGGCTTTTATCCTGGGAGATTAAGCTGTACCCTTCTGTGCAAATACAAATATTAAAGAGAATTGTTTTGGGTTTTGTTGTGTTGTGTTGTTTTGTTTTGTTTCTAGAAGCCTCCTAAACTACCATCAGTGATCCAGAAGTGGCTGGGATAACATGGTACATATATTTTGGTATGTGTTTTATTAGGGAACCTAAATTCTAACAGGAATCAAAAGTGAGAAAAATGCACAGCAACGAGTAACTGAAGGGCTGTTTGAAATTATTAATTCTTAAACAAAATTGTAAAAAAAAGCATAAGTTTTTAATCTGTTTTTATCTAAAGAGGATAACCACTTGTCCCCTGAAAACTTATGCAGGAATATTTAACAGATATTAATGTATTTTCCATGGAATAAAAGGAGAGGCTGCAATAGTATTCAGGAAAAACTGGATGAGATGTTTAGCATTACCAAGCACCAAGGCCTATTACTGGGGATCCTGTGTCCAATGTAATATTCAAGGGGACAAAAAAAACCCTTATCCTTAATTTCCATTCCTTTACATAACAAAGCCAACATCCTTTCAGGCATCTAAATTAACTATTAACATTCTGCCAAGAGAAGAGGACTGCTCCCTGGAAGGCTAGTCCACACCAGCAACTACCAGCATGCATTAAGGAAAGCAACTCATTCTTACTTCTCTTGCTTGAGTTGAAGGCACTAAAAACACAAATCATTTATTTCTACCCCCTACTACATTCCACAAAAAAAAAAAGAAAACCACCACCAACAGACAGGAAAACAGCATGGAAAGCAGGACAAAGACGGAAAAGTTTTTAAAGAGCATAAAGACGAGCTAGAGAGAAAAGAAACACCACCACACCCTGTATCCTTTATGAGGCTTTGCTCTTTTTGCTTGTTCTAATACAAAGGCAGCATATGAATTCAATTTTTTTCAGTTGTAATCACCACCAGTATGGCTGGGAAAGGAATCAGTTCAGAATCTTTACGAACAAGAAGAATCACTAGAAGGCATATGAAATAAAGAAAAACGGGGTATTGTCGTGTGTCCCCTAAACCGAGGACAGGTGTTTACTTACTGGAAATGGAAAACCCACTATACCCTATGCATAAGAATGGTAAAATATTCGATGAAAAAAACTATAGCCAAATTTCTTTTAGCCTACTTCTTTCCCCTCCCCTCTAAATATAATAACAAAACTAAAAATACCTGATATGCCATAAATAAGATTTGTGGGACATGTTTCAGCAGGGACCAGAAAATATGAAGTATGCAAAAGATTTTGCCCTAAAATTCAGAAGGTAGGTGAAGTGGCTAGAAAGATGAGCCTTCCCATACAAGGATTAATAATTTTGCTAATAGTAATGATCTCTATATTCCTTTACAGATTCAAGCTTATTCCTAGTTTACAGCCTTTGCAAAAGGAAAGTCATCTTAACAGCCAGCTAAAATAAATGACAGCAGCAACTACTATTAATTTGCTTCTCCTTTTATGGTTTTCATCAGAAAAAAGCAATCATAATTCTATTTTGACTGTGTTCCCTTTTTTCTTCTTTGCTATGTGCACCTGGAATTATTATAGTACAACCTGTTCAAGACCTGGTTGGCTGGGAGAACAACCCCCTTCACATCCCTATCCCTTCTGAGAATAACTTTTCCTTGCCAAACTTAAACAATACCAACAGGTCAAGCAGTTTCAACTAACTCTTTAATCACTGTTAAAACAGCAATTCAATTAACATTCCAAAAATGATACTTTGGCACAATTCACATAAAACTATTCTTCCAAAGAAGTTCACTTAAATGAGCCCTTTATTGTTAGCACAAATAGCACACTGAGAGGTTATGCAAGAATGATGTCAGCGTGATGTGCTGCACATCACATGCTGAACTCTAAGATGTGGTTAAATGATCTACAGGATCATCTGAGCTTTATCTGAAGAAGATGCCTTGTTGGCGTACGTGCTTGTTGTGATAACACTTTTCTTCAGCAAAAGGGCACACAGAAAACCCTGTCTAATAAAAATGGCAAAACAGAAAATAGAGGGTATTTTTGCTACAGGGTTAGTTTTATTTCATATCCTTCAAGAGGTTTATTTTCCAAGGCACGTGCTGATAGAAGCTCCACAATAAATGTCTAGTCACAAAGTTTTTCTGACATGCCAAAGAAAAGACTCAACGGATACACAGCCTTTACTCACACTATACCTTTAAAGAATCTATAACTGAAACATGGGTAAAAAAAATCGCTGTGGTTTTGACAGTCAACAGTGTGATAGCATATGGAGAACTGGGCTTTTAAGTAAAGGCTTAATTTTTTAAAGGCAGCTAAACTAAAGGCTGATGCCTAACAGCTTACGGTGGTGCTGATCGATCTGTTACGTCCTGCAGAGCACACTGAGTTACGGAGGTATCAAAAAAAGCTGATTACACACTCACCCACAGCTGAACCATAATAAATGTCCCTCGGTCATCTTGTCAAATCCTGTATTATTCACTCATGAACCAGTCTAAATTTTCCCAGAAACTTTTAAATCCAGCCCTGAACAGTAGATTGTCCATTTTCATTCCGTAACTGGCAATAAAGACTTCCACTATTGGTTCCCAAAGACAGACCCTTAGGACACACTCAAGGGAAGGAAAAGAACAACTTAACATAGGAAAGAAGACAGAAAACAAAAGAAAAAAAAAAATTAAAGTCACAGAGCAAGGCCAGAGATCAGACTAGAATGAGAATTACTCTTGATCTCCTACGTAATGAAGATGATAGAATTTCACTCAGCCTTCATCTTGTGACTGAGAAATTTATATTCTATAAAGCAGCCAAAGAAAGAAAAGTAAATATCCCACAAATTAGCTTGTTTTAGGTCAGCTTTGAGACTCTGAATTTTGGTAGACTTTCAGCTTCATGAAGCAGCTTCTTAAAAAAACCCAAACGAAACCAACACCATCACTAAAAAACCCACCACATTCCCCAAAACCCAGGAGAACTCAACACTCCTCCCTAAAAGGTGTTCCTGTATAACCTAACCACCTTCTTGTTAGGCCAGAGAAACCAACATTTTTTCATATTCAGGCTCTTTGCCCCTAGCAGATTCCTCTAAACCATTAACCATACCTGTAGCTCTTTTCTCCAATCTTTCCATATTATTCTATAACCAGGACTGTCTCACCAAAGCGAGGAGGCTACTGAAATTCTTCACTACTTTCATCCCTCTTTACACTTTGTATACTCTTCAGAACAGCTCATGGGCTCTGGGACACCACAAGGTACCAAGGGCTCAGTTTGTCATCTACTACCAACTCAACGGACCTTGCAAAATACGTATTATTGCCCAAAATGAATTTAGCTTTACCTTTCTTACTGGAAGAAAAAAAAAGGGGGGGGGAGGGGAGGTGAGAAAAATAAACCCCCACCTATTTGTAGCTAAAGATCCCACTGACATCTCTACAACCCTACCGAACTGTCTCATTTAGCTAGATAAGACTTTTTTCAAACTACCGATTTTACTTAGGTCTCTTGATGTACTGTGTTTATTTTTAAGAGAAGGAAATAACCCCAGAAGCATCAAGCAGTTCATGTATTTTCAGCTGTCTGGAAGGGCAGAACCTTGTAGAAGATCAACAGAATTGAGCATAGCCCCACCAGACCAGCAAGCGCATCCTGAGTGCATCTGAAACACAAACTAAAACCACAAGAGCGATTTCCCTCTGAAACTTCACAGCTGTGTAGGAAGATGTGTTATCTCAACACCAAAGTCTGTCAAAAGAAATGAGGGCATGCCAGATTTATGGGACATTATCATCCTGTCTACAAGCCAATGCTCCACCAGAACTTGAGCTGAAATCCAGCATCAACACCATCTCTACGGAAGAGAAAACGTTGCAGGGTGCTTGTGAGTTAAATTTATGACAGAAAACCCAAGCCCCTTTGGATTTACTGTGGAAAGTTCTGCAGGAAGCAATAGCACAGAGCACTTAACTGCAGCAGCAGAGCTTGACGGTCAAGTATCACTCAGCAGTGGGTAACAGGTCAGTTACGGGACAGGGCTGTAGAACAGCCTCGTCCACGTGAGACGTTTGGTTCTGGGTTGTGCAAAAAGCCTTTCGGCTATAACGCTCACTGGAACACCAATCCGTCTCCTCAAAGAGAAGTCCCTCCTACAGAAAAGCAATTCATTTCCCACAGGGTGAGTACTAAAAGCAGATGTTTTTTCTTTTCAGTACCTGAAAACTGATACTTCTCCCTTAAATTTACAGTTCCTTTCCACAGGGGAACAGGCACTGCAGATGAGCCCACTTCTCCACACAATTGCTAAGCAGAGGCTCTTACCAGGTCCTTATCTTCAGAGTCACTCAGAAAAGAGATCTTTTAAGCCCACACTCCCTCCCAAAGTTTGCTCTTCAAACCGAGAAGCAGGTCCTTAGCTCAGGCAGGAATGCACAGCCAGGTGTATTTTAACATAGTTCTACTGGTACTGCGGGGCCAGGAGGTCACTCCACA
>JANHGB010054040.1:0-15412 GCA_026283785.1 Coracopsis vasa
TCCCTGCCCATGGCAGGGGTTGGAACTGGATGAGCTTTAAGGTCCCTTCCAACCCAAACCAGTCTGGGATTCTGTGAACGTTATGTAAGTGAAATCAGATTCCTTATTGTTGATTGCTTAAATAGACACACTCCATGGTCACACCATGACCCAGCTCTTCCATCTATGGCTAAACCCAAGGAGGCCTCAGGATGGGCAAAACCAAATTCTATGCATAAAAGCAGCAAGTCTTTTAGGAATCAAATTGCCCTTGGAAAGCCAGGACTGAACAAGCCAAGGAGCCTGAACTGATGTCCCAGTGCTGCACTGTATTGCCAGTAGAGATGGAAAGAACCTGACTTCTGCAGTTTCTCTTCTGACTGCCTTTAGTTTCCTTCTGGTGTCTAATGTAGAAAACTTGGAATTTTGGGGAAATGGAGACAAAGCACTTTGTGTGAAATACAACCTTCGGAATAAAACCTGGAAACTTTTAGAGTAACTATTATGATATTACTGCACCTTTCACTAATAAATATTCTGAATTATGTCAGTGTATATCAAAATGTATAATATTAGTAGTAATGATTTCCAGTGATTTTAGACTTTACTACTGATACTTACAGAGCATTGTTATACTGAATTATACTGAATATATATAAAGATGCCGTTTTCCCAAGCTTTCTTCCAGACTGATGAAGATTTTCTTCCCCATTTGCACGACAATGTGAGAGGATGTAACCTTTCTGTTTTGCAAGTCAACAATATCGATGCTTCTTATTTTCAAGTTTGTAATTTCCCTACCTATTTTATCAGTGTTTATGAAGATAAAACGTATGCAAGCGCTTCAGTCTGCAGCACTATTGCATGTGTGGGGTGTATTTACATTATTGGGAAGTAAACAATTGGAAAGGCAAGCAGTACAGATAAAACCAGAAGATACCATTGTGCTGTTGGGCAAAACCCCCTGAAGTTCTGTGTTCTGCTTCCCTTGTCTCAAAACTGATTTACTACAAGTGGAAAAGGCAGAAAGGAGAGCAGTGAGGATCATAGGATCACAGAATGGTTTGGGTTTGAAAGTACCTGAAGATCATCCAGTTCCAAGCCCCTGCAATGGGCAGGGACACCGCACTCTAGACCATTGTTACCCAAGGCTCTGTCCAACCTGGCCTTGGACACTGTCAGAGATGAAGCATTTACCACTTCTTTGGGCAGCCTCTTCCAGTGCCTCAGCATCCTCACAGTAAAGAACTTCTTCCTTATATCCAACCTAAACTTCCCCTGTTTAAGTTTAAACCCATTCCCCTTGTCCTATCACTACAGAGGATGATGAAAGGTATGGCATGGTTTCTGTATGAACAGCTGAGAAGGAAACAGGAGTCTATAAAACCATGAGTGACAAGGAGAAGCTAAATAGGGAATAGCTAATTGTGATTTCCAATGCAAGAGTCATTACACTGGAATAACAGGAGTATTTTACTGTTGAAAATGAAATGAAAGGGAGCCAGATGAGGAATGTTATGTATAAAGTCACAGGTTGTAGCAAAAACCTGGCTCTGGACATCTTATATCAACAGCACCAAAGGGACTAAGTGATATCTCTTCTGTAATACAGAGGTTGCAGTTCCAGTGTCAGATGTAGGATGTGAAGTAGAGGATCAACCAAGAAAACTATTGATAGTTGATATACTCCTGAGAGTATTCGATGAGGCTGTACTTGAAACTGATACAGGGAACAGTATAATACAAGCATGTTTGATTAGAAAGAATCATCCAGTTTCAAAACCAACATGGAATAAATTTACACCAGAGGGTGAGATGGAAACCATCACGGTTGGGATTGTGTGCTGGCCAGGGAATTATACACCTAACTGGTGTTCCCAGTTCCAACTGAAGCATTGTGGCAATTCATGGCAAATGGTCTGAAGATAACCACATCGGCTTCAGAAGTGCTGCATCCTTTGAAGTGCTTCAGAAAAATGCAGGAATTTTAAGTGGATGTACTTAAAGATCCTAAAGAAGAGCTTAAAATGAACTTTTGAGGCCAAAAAATGCAGAGTGAAACATAGAGAAAATGTGTGAAATTGATGAAAAATGCAGTGCGGACAAGAACTTGTGCTGATAAATCAGAACTTCTTGAAGTCATGGTCCACAGACATAGAACAGTGACTACCTCTTAGTTATGCTTATTCACCCTGCCCTAGGATTGCTATGGTGGAAAATCTAACACCAAACCCATCATCACTCATGTTGGTCTGATACTTGCCAGATATAGGATCCCAGCAATAACTGCAAGCAGGAACAACCTGCTGGTTCAGTGGACAAGACTTCAAACAAGTTGTATTTGCTCACGGATTTGAGTTCCTTTCTGCCCCAAACCATGCAGAAAACCTATCTGCAAAGGTCGATGTCTGCAGTGTGGCCCTCACAATCTGATCAGGAGAACCCAGGGGTTCAAAACCCTGCAGCTGGTGAACACATTGGTATTGCAGAGCTTAGCTGGCTGCAGAGGATTAGGGAGATAGAAACTCCTAAGGAAGATTTGTGGCAGGATGTGAGTGCAGTTGCGAGCTATTCTGAGTAAGAGCAATAGGGTTATGAAACCCGCAGAAATAGCCCTAAAAGTAAAGTTAAGTTAAAAATGAGAACGCTGCAGAGCTGTAAAGGAATGAGCAGAGGGACAGAGATGGATGGGCCTCTTAGAAGAGCAGCCAGCACACACAGTGCTTCTGGGAGCTCCTGAGAGACTCGCTGAGTGCTGTTAAAACAGTTAAAGTGGAGCTGAATGCGGGTTTCTTTTTCCCTAAGTGCTGTAATACAAATTGCAATGTGAGCTAATTTGCTGCTGAAAACCAAGGGGTTGTGCTGTTATGAGGTTATTGACTATTTCCAGGACAGGAAACAAGGTGATACTGCCCAGATATGCCCAAAAAGCAGCTGGGAGGCTTCTGGAGTCAGCTTAATGTTTGGACTGTAACTTGACTTTTCTACTGCAAGTTCAGCATCAGGCTGCCTTCCTGATGGGACCCTTAGTGCCTTGGTTCTTCCTCCATCAAAACCGTGGCCCGAAACTTTCCCTTTGAGCATCCCAGGTGGAACACGGCCTCTGGTTTCCTCTATTCTGGTTGCAAGTCATATAATCCCACTATAGGTGTCTAGAGGGGAGGTGTTACTGGTTCTTTTAGCTTACCTTTGCAGTCAGAGGACAGAAATATGCTGCTTTGGTGGTGTCCCTTTGCACATCTTGCTGCCCTGGCGTGATGCTGAGCTATATGGTGACAAGAAGATTTGTTCTGGACCAGATATAACGTGGGAGAATGAGCACTGGTGTGGACAAGATGAGACCCACAAGACACAAACTGAATTCTTGAGATAGGGTAATATCTTCTTAAGTGGGACAAGTCCTTTTCAGCTCAGCCAGGTGAGCTCAGCCTGAGACCCACCATCTGTGGGTCTTCACTTATCTACAGCCATAGGTGGTAAGATGCTTGTATGTTATTCATGTCCTTCTTATTCACCTCTTGACAACATGCATGTGCAAAAAGACACACATCACTCAAGGAAGAAGCTCAGGGATTCTCATCTGTGCACCTTCCTACCCCAAATTACTGTGGAGCAGTTTAGCACACTCCATGCCCCATTAGATGTGCATTGACTATTTGGCTTTAGCACCATCAATATTCAGTCCCTCAATGTGCAAATGCTTCCCTGGGAAATAAATATCCATAAATCATTTTGCTAAAACCTCCAACCAAAATAAGGGCAGATGCTGCTGCTAAGTGAACTGTACAACTGATTGGAAGTAAGAGCTTCTGAAATAGCTTCTTGATTGAGAATATATGTCTCATTAATCTTTTAAACAGAACAGTGTGAGCTGAGCACAAGAAGATAATGGAGTCCCTAGCAGCATCCTTGGCCCTGCCCTTAGGATGAGGGGCTGCAGTGCTTGGGCCTCATTAAACAAGTCACTGAGGAGAAGGTGTCATTTTTTGGAGGTGCTTTAAGTACCAAAGTCTACGGTCATTGAGGAGCATGACTGCCTTGCAAGCAATGGGATGCAAAGTGGAGATCATCCCCCTGCCCTGCTTGGTTGCTTCTCTTTCTGTAGGTTGCTGTGTTCTTCACAGACTTGTGGTTTTGCTACTTAACCTCTCCTTACACCCCAAATCTGGCCCTGGCCTAAAGCTCCTCAGTATTAGGGGTAGTGAGCTGAGGTTGAGTGATGATGTGGACCCTGTGTTCCACATTGAGCAGGGCTGGAGGAGTAGAGATCCCTACCTTCAACATGTGGTGGTTGGGGCACCTTTCCAGCAAGGTGAAGTCACATTTGTTTCCTCTTCCAGTGGGTTTTGCATTTGGATTCTTCGCTGTCATCGTTGTCCCAGGGTTAGTGGTCTCAGCACCTCTCACTGAGGTTGTCCCATGAGATGTGGGTGCACTGTGTTATCTGGCCTGAGGAAAAATGTGGGTTAACCTGTAGCCCTGCACCAAGAGAGCTCCTGGAGAGACAAGGGCCTGGGCTCTGCTTCAGCAAGCATTGCTCTTTTGTGTAGTGTTGTCCACACAGCAGAGACCACAACCAGGACATCCCTCTTGAGGTGACTCTGGGTTCTTGGTAACTCCTGGCTCTGAGTGTTTCAGCTGAAATCAGAAGTGAGACAAGCTCCATCCACAAAACACCCAAAAACCTGGTGTCTAGAATAGCCATTGAGGCACCCAGATTTGGATAGAGGGAGAGCAGAAGCTGGCTTGGATGCATAAATACTAGCACTGCTGTGTATAAGAGAGGACACAGCATCCTCTCAGAACGTAAATACAAGCAGGGCTTGGCACTGCCATGGGAATGTTTAATTCCCTGGTGTAAGCAATGCGTCAGAGGTGTTTGGTGGTTTTATGCTCCTTTCTTATCCTATTATAAAGTCAGGAACATTTCTGAACCACTTGGTCACCTTGTGACTATCTCTGTTGGCCATAAGCTCCTATGGAGGCACTGCCAACAGCTCACAGGAGTCTTGGCAAGCCAGATGAGTTGCTTTTCATTCCCATTTACACCAGTGAGTCATGTTATCTTTGGCTGCTTTGATCACTTTGATGTTCCTCCATTTGCTCAGGTCCTTGCACTCGATAGCCCAAATGTGGTATACACATGAAATTATTGACCTCTGTGCTTGCTTGTCCTTAACATGAATTCAGACATGAACACTTTACAGATCAGGACAGAGCAAACAGAGCCAGGTTAGAAGGATAGCTGAAACTTTTCCTCCCTTTGTGTTTTTGAAGTGTGGTTTAGCAAACTCAATTCTAATCTCCTTCGTAAGGCATGATGCCAATAGCAAAGTCCTTCTGAACTTTAATGACTATTTCCCACCTATGACTGGGAAACTCCTACTATTTTCCCTTGAACAGGGAGTTTGGCAGAAGGCTTTGGTGGAAATAGATGAAATATTCTGATCATAACCAACAAGGGATAAAATAAGGATCTTCTAAAGCAGACTGAAAGCCGACTGCTCTGCAGTGCAGCCAAGAGGCTAATGTTTGATGAGGGTTGCCTGCAGTGCAAGCCTGTTGGGCTATCATTTCTTAAATCATAGTGGTCTGCTTGATTTTCTTTGGAGGGAAGAGAAGAGAATGTGTAAAATTAATGTCAGCAGACCCCTGGTCTCTACCAGCAGAACGGGTTGTAAAGTGCATCTTTGCTTGTCCATCTTCCGTTCTCCATCTTCCCTCTGGAAATGGAAGATATCCTTCTCCCTTTATTGCTGGAAAACCAGTTTATTTTGCAATTCATCACCAGAGTTTTTTCCTCCCTTTCCTTTTATTTTTATTGCCCTGTGATGCCACATTGCAAAACCATAACATTGTCTCTTTGAGGTCTAGGTGCCCCATGGGTATTTGTACATACAGACATGTTTGCTATTCTGCACGATTCCGCCCATTACCACCATAAAGCATTTGGCCCAACACCATTTCTTTCCCAAAATGGCCTCTTTCAGTATTTCAGCCCTAAATGTGGCTCTGAATTTGCTGATGCCATCAATTACAGTTGCAGATTGGGCCATGCTTCCAGTTCATGGCCCTGTTGTAAGCCCTTAATGAACCCAGGAGCACCTGGACAGCATGGTGTGTCCACTAGATCAGTGTAAGTGTGATAGAGGACCTGTCTTCAGTCATGCTGTAGCACAAGGTGTTGAGCTTGAATGGAAGGGAAATAAGCAGAGACCAGACAGAAACACTGGATAAAATCCTGCAGGTGATAAGGATTTACATCCATGGAGGAATTACATCATTGTGCGCTCTTCTCAACCCAGGCAGAAGAGTGTGTGGTTCCGCATCAGAATCAAAACATCATCTGGGGCTTTTCCACTGATTTCAGGAGATTTTAGGGATTAAGATTGCATCCTCTTCATGCCTGATGGAGATCACCTCCCCTTTCATTTTCATTCATGCCCTTTCCAGCTTTCTTCCCTACTTCTCTTCCCCAGGCCGAGGATGTCAGGATGCAGGGAAGGGAAGGTCAGGGCACTTCAGCCTGCTGTAGAGTTGGCTGAAACTTGCCAGATTCAGAAAGAACATTCATAGATAGTTCTCATTCGAGCCACAATCAGTGTAACAGCCAAAAAAAGGCCCCAACCCTGCAGATATCTAACATTTAACCATTCTTTCACCAGTTGTGAAGCCACTGAGATTTTGGGAATTCTCATCAGAAATTCTAGGGGAAAAAAGGAGGGGGGAACTGTGATTTTGGGGGGATGTTCTCCTACCTCTGTACTTGCTGTTGCTTTAAGATCTTGTTGTCTTAAGATCCTTGTTCACTTCCCTGCTGAGAGGGGAGATCTTAGCCCCAGCTCAATGGCATCAGATAGACCCTGACGCTGTAAAACCACACTTGGGGAATGGCCATAAAGGCAAGAGAGGGACAGCAGGTCGGTCTTGTTGCGGTTCTTCTACCTTGTAAAAGCCTTATTTCTACTGATTTCATTGCTTTTTAAACCTTGTGGTTTGCTGGATGTGCAAGACAGGGTCTGCTGAGGACCTGCAGACTGCATCTGATGTTCTCCTTGACCTCCTACGAGCCCTCTCACTGTACACCCCATCCTCCTCCTCCTCACCTAAGCCAGTTAGACAGTAATACCCAGCACAACAGGATTTGGAAGGCTGCTGTACTAACAGCAACCACATAACTGCCTTTGTTTGTCATAAATCTCCTTTTAGCTAGTTTTATTAAGCCTCTTGGGCTTAGGTGCTGATAAATTAACATAAATTGCCATCTTATTAATGGCTCCCACTCTAATCTTCCTTGTGATGGGAAAGATTGGGGTGAAAATTCTCAGCAGAAGTTGCATTTGCTGGCAGGTTGTTTTATTATTATCCTGGTGTGGTTGGGTTTGCTTTCTGCCTTGTTGTAATTAACTAACAGTGGAGAAAGTCAGCCTTGCTGTGTCACTTGCAATTGCTAGGGTCCACGCTGCAGCTGTAATTTAGAGGGCTGGAATAATCACATAATTACGCTGCAGTGATTACAGGAGACTTGCATGGTCAGTGGATGAGAGAGATTAAATGGCAGTGGGAAAAAAGATGCAGACATATGTTGCTAGTTAAGTTAACTGCTTTATATTAATCCGAGCCCACACAGGGAAAGTGCCATACTTATACCACGGGACCGGATGCACAAAATCCTTGTCCAGACTGCGGGGGGCATAAAGCCCTGGTGTCCTGGTTCCAGTGAGTGGGAAGATTAGTTTTAAAAGAGGAAAATAGGCAGTAGGAGGATTAAGTCCTGGAGGTAATCTGCTTTGCTTTGCTTTGGCTTTGCTAAAGAAGCCATATATGCATTTTCCTTGGGATGGCAACTCAGATCTGGTGAGCAAATTGGTCTGGTCACCAGTGCAACCTTAGCAGCCTTACCTGCATTTGCCTTGGGATGACAACCCAAAAGTGGTGACTGATTTGGTCTGATGGCCAAATCATGTTGCTCTTTGTTGTAACAAGGTACTTTAAATCAGACCTGCATGCTTGACAAGGCAGGTTGGAGGGGTTTGAGCTGGAAGGGGTTTTCCCAAGTTGTTTCCCATGGATAGGAAGGAAAGTGATTTATGACTGTTCCTGATTCTCCATTAAAAGAAAGCCTGAAAATTGAGATTGTTTGTGTCAATGCAAAAGGGATACTGGTGTGATTGCAAAGGGATGCTGCAGCCCTTCTTTCCATGTAAGAAACTGTTAGGGGCCGAGCTGGGCAAAGGGGTCCAGCAAAGCAAGCCGTGGTGTGGGCTCATCATTCCCATTTATTTGCACTGGGGCTCACCCACAGATCTGATCCTGCATGCAAATGTATGTCTTAATTGAATGGGTGTGTGACAAGTTTAGGTCCAAGGTGGCCTTGGTGTCCAAAAGACATTTATGGGCACAATATTGGAGCTGTGTTCTCCAGACATCCTTGGCTGCTGCAGGGTAACGTAGCATAGAATCATAGAATAGTTGGAATAGGGCTGGAAAGGACCTTAAGATCATCTGGAATAGAATGGAATAGGGTGGAATGGAGTGGAGTAGAGTGGAATGGAGTGGAGAGGAGTAGAGTAGAGTAGAGTGGAATAGAGTATTTCAGTTAGAAGTGACCTACAGTGATAATCTAGTCCAGCTGCCTGACCAATTCATGGCTGACCAAAGTTAAAGCATGTTATCAAGGGTATTGTTTATCCAAACACCTCTTTAAACACAGACAGGCTTGGAACGCCTCTCTAAAAAGCCTGAAGATGTGAAGCAATCCCCTCCATGCTCCCAGCCCTCTCCTTGCTCCTCTGCTCCTGAGATGATTTCCAGGAGGGTAAATCCAGATGTGGAAGTGTCCAGCTGAAGCTGCCATCAGGGATGACCTGGAAAGGCACTAGGGCAGGGGTTCATTGAGTGTGGGATGCTCCAGCCACCGCACAGAGGTGACCACTGGAGACGTTGGCAAAGGCCGTGTTTCCCAAGGAAGTGCTTTATTTCCCCACAAGTTTAGGGCAAAAAAGCTTCCAATGAGATAAAAATCCTGCTTTAAAACGTTGTTGGATGGGTTCCCTCAGTGGGGAATGGGGGCTGTCTGAAATCTGCTTCCCAAACACCGCTGTGTTATCAGTTGCACAGGTACAGTGTACACGAGGTTAATGAAGACGGGATAGGAAGGGATTAGTAGCTGATTGCAAACAAGTTTGTGCTAAGTGGCTTTGGGTTCATCCTGTCCTGCTTCTAAATACTGATTTCTGCTGTTTTTACCTTCCAAAACACATAAACTGTTGATCTTGATTAGTAAATGAATTTATACAGATAAGCTTTAGCCATCTGCTAACAGGAAGATGTGCCCCATCACCTCATCCTTTGACATTCAGAGCTGAACCTGTGGGATTTTGGTGCAGGGTGTCCATGCTGATGTGCATCTGAATGGCCAAACACAACCCAATTCCTAGGTATCCCATCCACTACCTGAGAGTGTGTAGCGCATTTCCCTGCTCTGAAACTCTATCCCAAATCCTATATCTCATGCTTGTAATTCTTGACAATGAGCATAGTACTATGCAGAAAAAGACGGAGAGAATGGAAGGGCTCCTTAGTTCCCATCGCTTTGTCTCTCTTTCTGCAGATCCTCTGCAACCATTTAGACCTGGAGTAACTAATAATAGAAGAATAACTATATATAACTATTCCAGAAGAATAGAAGAGTAACTAATAACAGAAATCAACTAATACTGCGCTGGCACAGCTCATATGGGGGAAACCAGCATTTCTTCAGGCTGAATCTGGATCTTGGCTTGGAGTGATTTTCCTACTTCAGTTTTCAATGAGAAAGGGCAGTTGCATCACATCTGATATTCAATGGGAAGCCTGAAAATATTCTTAAACTCCATATCAAGCCTTCTGCATGCCCTGGGCCCTGCTTGATTTGATTATCCAAATCCACCCAACCCCTCAGCCACACAATAGATTCAGAGGCAATTTAAGAGCTCATTACCTCTAATTTGCTTTTAATTCTTCTCTCTGAAACCCAGAGGGCTGCTAGCAGTTTCAGAGTGATTATGGGGGTCTGCCTCTGGTAAGCAAAACTCCTTGGATGGAGACAGAAACTTACTTGTAGGACATAGAGGGCATTTTGTGCTACCGCTTCCAGACTGACTCCTTGCAGCATCCCATTCAGGTTGTGCCTATGCAAGATAGCAGCCAATAGCCTACAAGTACCTCAGGCATTTCCCATTTTATTAAGACATTTGGGGCCTATGAGGTTTTCTGTCCTTTGCAGCAAGGGATCTGATCGCTTTTGACCTCCTAACATAGGCTTTCAGCCCCTTCATCTACTATGTATAGGAAGGCAATGCATCAGTGACATACAGGAGGGGGCCCTAGTTGACCAAATGATCCTCTTCTGATCTTGAACTTGGAGCTCCTCCACTCCTAAGGTCAGGGGAAGATCTTCACCTTTTAATGTCTGTTCATGTGCAGAGCAGGGGGACGCTGCTCCTGCACTAAACTGATGCCTTTACACTCCTAAAACAGATCAGCATCCATGCTGCCCTCTGCTAATGGTAACTCCATCACCCCCAGACCCAAAGCTTACCCTTTGCACAAGACCATGGAAAGGGTCCCCAGACTGGTCCCATCCCTGTGAGCAATGGCTGGAGTCAAACTCCTCCTATGGCATGAAGATGTCCTGACCCACATAGATGGACTCAGATCACTCAGAGGATACCATGAGCTACATAGTCATGGCAGGTAACGGGACATCACCTCTCATCTTCTCTCTCTCGCTGACCATTGGTGACCCAGCAAATCTACTGTACTCTCAATATCTACCTGTGTGGTGCCATCAGGAGACTCTGGTGGGAGGGACAAAGCAGACATCCCTGAAAATGGGCTGGTGAAGCTGTAATGGGAGTAACACCACGTCAATAAAACAGCAGAGCCTGCAATAAGTGGGGAAATGTGTAGATCTCCTGTTGAAATGCAGCATTCCCGCTTCCCTGCATCGCTTCTTCAAGTGCTAATGGCATCATCTGCCCTCTGTTCTCCCCACCTTAAGCTCCATTCACCTTCTTAGGAACCTCTCCACTCACTGCAAAAGCTGTGGATGGAAGCATCAGTTCACCTTCCCCAGCGAGGGGATTATTCCTGGGGTTAAAATACCAACTCCAACCCAATCCCTGATGGATGCCCTGGCACCGGTGCTGCCCACCCCAGGAGGTGGCAGCCTCGCACAGCGCAGGGCTCTGATCCCTCTTTAGGAAGAGTGTGAACTATTTCTCTGCAGATGTATTTGGATCTGATTTTCTTTCTTTCCACCCTCTTTGTATCTGAACCATCTCTTTCCAGCCTTGCCTGTTTCCCACAAAAATAAGACCTTGCAATCTTGTCTGCTTCCCGACTTAAAGCCTGCAGGATTATGGGGTGGGTCTTGCTGCTTCACAACAAAAAGAGAATGAAAAAGAAGAAACTACATTACTGCTAAATGCTTCAAAGCTGATCTGAGGTCCCTGGTAAATAGAAATCATTAAAATCCAGCATGTTTTACAGCAGAAAAGGTGAAGTGAATTTGCAGAGTGTGTATTTTCCCTTCCCCGTGCTCATATTAAGGCTTGCTCATAATATTGAATGAGCCTTTTGGCCAAAGACGTGCTGAGCCTTGCCCCGTTGATCAGCAGGGATTAAAACAAGACACCTGGGACTGCTCACATGGAGGCAATGAAACAGGAATCCGAGGGCTCTGGAGAGCAATTTGGGAAGTTTCCTTTCTTACAGCTAAGGCTGGGGCTGGATTTTCCCCAAATTTATTATTCTGCCTGGGAGAATATAAAATAATGAGACTCCTGCTGCTTCCTAGGGGAGACTCTTGAATTGCCTTCGGGACATCACTGTCAGCCTGAGGTTTGTTCCTGTCTGTTGCTGGCCTGAATAAAGGGGCAAAGAAGAAAGCAAAGAGAACGTGTTTTGATGCTTTCTGGTGGGCAAAAATGACTTTCATGGTTTATTCTGTGGGGGGAGGGAGCTGTTTGTTGGTTGATATCGTGTAAGAAACATCAGGATTATGGAGTTCGCTATTGAAAACCTTTCTCTTTGCAAAATGAGAGAAGAGAAATGGGATTGCTCTGCAATCATGGAATAGTTGGGGTTGGAAAGGACCTTAAGATCGTTGAGTTCTAACCCCACTCGATGAGGAAGGAGTGCTATGAGGCTGGAAAAGCACAGGATGAGTTGCACTGAAGGGAATGAAAGCTGGATGGTAAAAAGAAGAGAGCAGCTATTGGAGCAGGTAGGAGAGGAGAGTCGGGCTGTGAGATGCTGAGGTTTACAACAGGGTGGCTTTAGGGCACAAGGAATGCAAACGCCAAGGAGGTGATAGGAAAAATTCCACCAACGTATTCCTTGGAGAAGGAAAACCAAAGTGTCCCATTCAGAAGGCTGGAAAATGAGGGAAAATAAGGAAAAGCGGGTGCTGGCAGGATCTGACTGAGGTTTTCCAGGATAAATTATTGCTGTGAGCTGGAAGGAGGAGAGAACTGAGCATGAAGAGCATAGGGATAGCTCCAACATTGTATTGTTAGCATGCTTACCTATAAAGCTGCCCTGTGCTAAACACAGACCTTTTATGCCTCTGATGTTGCACCTTGTGCTTGCACCGCTGGCTGCAAACACCAATGGTCCCTTAAGAAAGGCCATAATTCACACATTTATGGCATACTGGGGACTGCTCTGCAGAGCAGAGCTCTGCCTGCCTGCAGCTGGGCTTGCAGACAAGGTGGGAAGGACAGATGTGCCTCCATGGTGGGCTTTTAATGGGGCCCTGTGTGCAAATTAACCCTGCCACACAGCCACTGACCCCCAACCGTGAGGAAGAAACGTGAGAGGTGTAGAAACCATCACTGCTGACAAGTTAAGTGAAATATCATACAATCAGAATGGTTTGGGTTGAAAGGGGCCTTTAAACACCACCTACCCATGGGCAGGGACATCTTCAACTACATTGGGTTGCTCAGAGCCCTATTGAGCTTGATGTTGGATGTCTCCAAGGCTGGGGCATCTATCACGTCTCTGGGCAACCTCTGCCAGCGCCTCACCACCCTCATCATTAAAGTTATCTCCCTTATAATAATGGCCCAACTTCTTGCATGCATTTCCGATGGTCGTTTGGGTGGTGGTGTCTGGATATCGCTCATCTTCCACCTTGGATGGACCTGGATGTTCAGGCACTTGCAGTTGTAGGAAATGCCACCCAAATCTGTCTGCTTTTGGGAAGCTGGTCCCTGATGTTTGTGAAGGTTTGGGTGGGAGAAAGTGTGCTGGGGGCACTGGTGGGACACCAGAAATAAGCGGTGGCTTCAAAGTGGGTTAGGAGGACGGGTCACAGGGCAAGGATGAGATAACAGATGATGGGAAAAGTGAAGAACAGAGTTTGCAGGGGACTCAGTGAAGGAAAACCCAAGGATAAATCCCCAGTGAGAGCTGCTTCCCAGCCTCTGTATCTCTCTGGTTACAGGTGAACCTTTCCACTTTCATCCCATCGGGATACTCTTAGGAGCAAAACCTGCTATGAGGCTTGTGGAGGATGGATATCCAGGCTTTCTGCTGGGTATCCATCTTTGTTATGGCTGGCACAGGGCTGTCACGTCTCTCTCATCACCCTGGATCCTTTCTGAGCTGCTCTTTTATTTGCTAGAACAGAAAAAACCAGGTCTAATTTGAGGGCAGCTGGGGCCACCATCTGAAAATAGAAGGCCCCAGGGAGAAAGGAGAGCTCGTGCAGCCCTGTTTCACGCAAAGGGGGAATAAACATATGGAATAGGTTAACAAGTGAGGTGGCTGAAGCCGCGCTATAAATAAGACTATAAATAAGTTCAAGAGGCATGTCGACAGGCTGCTGGGGAAGAACAAATAGCTGGTGGGGAGGAAAGGATTGAGGATATTGGGATGGGGGTGGAGGGACCTGAAAGGCAAGTTTATGATAAAGGGAAAATGAGGCGGAGAAGCAATCTGGTCTCTTCTTGTTCCAGCTGTGCTGTGTGTTGGAGGAGAGAGCTGTCTGAACCAACGTGTCTGGACCAGCGGTGATGGGGCTGTTCAGCATAAGGCAGGTTTTACCCATAAAACTGGAAGGTGTTGAAGAGAGTCGACAGGGTGGTGTAGGAAATGGGGTGTTGCATATCTTTGGAGCTGCTCTAAGGGGTGAATGTTCCATCCCTGGAAGTGTTCAAGGCCAGGTTGGACACAGTGGCTTGGAGCAACCTGCTCTAGTGGAAGGTGTGGAACTGGATGAGCTCTAAGATCCTTTCCAACCTGAATCATTCTAGGATGCTATGATCCTGCATGTAGCAGATGTTTTTTGGTTGCCTTGACCAACCAGCTCCTAAGGAACTAAAGTGTGAGCAAAGTCCACCAAAGCCACCATTCTCCAAGTTTTTAAGTAATCTTTTTTGCTGAGTAGCAGACCTCTCTGATAACTCTGCATTGGAAAACCCCAGTGCTTAAATCAAACAGCAGACACGTCCTGAGCTTTGCAAAGGAAGAGGTCTCTGAAATCCTCACATGGACCAGCATCCCCATGCCAAATGAGGGAAGCATCCAATGCTGTGGTACTCATAGAGTCAGCCAAAATGATCTTATTAGATATAGCAGCCAGTCTTCTAGTTGATATGGTGGGAAATGAGAGGGGAATGCCCAGAGTGAGAAGCCAAGATCTGTTAAACTGGGATTTTAAGTTATATTTTAGTGGTGGGTTGCAATTACAGGGAATGCAGCTGATAGTTTTAGGGGATTTCTGATGCTTGTCCTGACAACAAACTCTTGATGTCTGCTCTAAACTGCTTGGAGCCTGGCACCATTCACAACAGCAAAGAGACATTAGATCCCCTGCATTGCTCTCTTTGAAATGGAAGCTCTCTTGCTACCCATATGAATGCTATAGAGATCTGCCCATCTTGCAGAGGTGATGGAGCATCTTTGCCTTAGTTAGGTTGGCCCTTCTCTCCTACACCATGGGCATAGCAGGCCTTTCCCTATATATGTCCAAAAAGTAACCTAATGTGATGATAGCCTGTAGACATCACAGCCGAGTGAAAGCATCATCAAATGGTTCCTCAGAGTTAATTCATCCATTCATTATTAATGTGTGCCTGGAATTTCAATTTACTCTCATTACAATGTGATTGATGGTAAAGATCCAGCAGATTACAGTCACACAGCACCGGCTCTTTGCACTCAGCAGAGCGAGCCAAGTGCTGCTTCGTGGGCAGAATCAGAGTCCCAGACTGGTTTAGGTTGGAAGGGACTTTAAAGCTCATCCAGTTCCAGCCCCCTGCCACGGGCAGGGACACCTTCCACTAGAGCAGCTTGCTCCAAGACCCTGTGTCCAACCTGGCCTTGGACACTGCCAGGGATGGGGCAGCCACAGCTTCTCTGGGCACCCTGTGCCAGCGCC
>JANHGB010054041.1:0-21547 GCA_026283785.1 Coracopsis vasa
CGTCATACAGAAGGCCCTACCTCGTCCGGGTCTCTTCGGCTAGACCACTGCCTCCTCCTCTCTCGCTTGCTCTCTCTCTTTTGTGTGTTATAGCAACAGTTGCTTTGTGAATCAAGTACCAGTCACCGTAGTCCTGGTGACTGTTACTCATCAACAACAACCGCTCTTCCGCTGGCTTCTATCTCCTTCCTCATCGTCATCTAAAACATCCATCACCAACAAGAACAACAACACAGCTTTCCACGGTTCAGGTGAATGTAACTGTTCTGTACAGGCTTGCAATCCCGCCTTTCTATCCCTTTCTTCTCCTTTCCCTCCACCCCAACCTTTACCTCCTCCCTCCTTGCAGCATCCAGACTGGGACTGCTCCATTGGGCCTCACTATTGATTGAGGGGGGAGGGGGGGAGGGAGGAGTCTCTAGCACTTTCTCAGCTTTTCTTCCTTCCCATGTTATAATATAGGAAGAGACATTATTTCCAAGGTGGAAGAAATGATGTAAATTGCCCTGTAGTTGTTTATTATGAAGGGTTTTTTTTCCCCCCGCAGTTTTTATCTGACATGCTGCAGTCAGTACTTGTAATGCTCCAAAGTATCTTGTATATCAATAGGAAAGGCCAGTGGGTAGCATAGCAGAGGGATTAAAGATCCTTTAAAACTGGCTTGAAAGGGTGATTAGTAGTTGATCGTAGAGGTTGAAGGGCTAATTGGTACTATATAAAATCCTTCAGTGAAATTAGCTGTTATTTCCATAAACCAAGCTATCTGGTTGCAAGTGTAATTTAATTTTAGAATTGCATGGCTGTTCTTCTGAATACCTAACTTCATGTTCTCATCAACTAGCATTTTAATTTTATTTAAAAAGCATAATTGTTCTACATGGAATATTTGATTGTATTATTTTCCATGCACTGATTCAGAGCTTTTTTGAATACTCCAGCTCATATTACTTGTAGAATTTAACCTGCTAGTATGGAAACCACTGAGTTTTCACTAAACTCAAAGGAATTGTGCATATTTAGAACACATAATGCTGTGTGTTTGTCTTACTTTCTTAGAAAAAAAAATTGTTTGTGAAGAGCTAAAGAAGTCTTTAATGTATAGTTACATAGGAAAAAGAACTATCTACCTGTGTATGTTTTCTTAATTAAGGCAGTCCAACCATGCTATGTTGTTGATTCATGTGTTTTCCAGTTGTCATTTAGTTTCTGTATCAAGTTGTATTATCCTGGTAGATGTTCTAAAATAGTTTCATAGTCTATTAACCCTAGCTTATACTGTGTTAGGAAGTGAACCTCTTGTACATGCTATCTTTCTTATGAACATAGCACTTATATTAGGTAGCAGAAAGAAACTATGTAGAAAAATAATGACAAAATGTATCTAATGTGGGTTTTAGCCTATTTTTAAAATAACTTAAAAGAAGAAAAACACTGATAACGGTGTAACTGTCTAGTTCTTCACAACTCTTTAGCCGGTGGTTTTTTTCTTTTTTTCCACTGATTCTTAATATAAATCCTATATGTATTTCCTGTGTAATCGCTTTACTTGGATTTACTCTCATTTCTCTCTCTAACGTTTAGTGCCATGATGAAATGTTTAGTTGCCTCTTATACCTATACTTACATGGCACAAACCAGGGATATTTTAATCTTTGGTGATTCCTTTTTGTTTTATCACATTATCAGTCCTTTTGAATTTAAACTAATTTTGAACTAACTATAAAGTAATGTATTAGGGAAATAATTATTCATTTTTTAGAATTACTGTTTAATAACATGCAGATGCAAGTCTGTGAAATGGAAGACAAGATACTAGAATTTTAAAGGGATATTTGGAATTCAGATAATGGGGGAAGCTAAAGAACATCCTTGGAACATTTTGCTTATTTAGATAAAATATCAGTCTTTAAATCTTTTTTGTGTTAATATTTTCTTTGTTTTTGCAATTTATGTTTTAGTCCTACTTTGCTTTTATTTATTATTGCTGATAGTTTTGTCTCTCTGTGTATATTTTATAATTATTTTTTTTTTCTGTATTTGCTGGCACTCATTTTCAATCTTTATTAATCTCCTCAATATGGTTCCTTTTTTCTGAATTGTTTCCTATCCACTTTCCTTTTCCTTGTTAGGTGTTTTGCTTCCACACAATTTAATGTTTCACAGTTTACTTGGGGGTAGTTGGATGTGACAAGGCTGGGAAGCATTGTATATCAGACATCTCTGAAGTATATCCAGTTGATCTGCAGGGATAGCCTACAGTTACTCTTTTGTTAATCAGTTTTCTTCTGGGGTGTAAACATTATCTGCTTCATCTCAATATAGACAAAATTTACATTTAAAATTTATTTTGAATACGACTTCTTCAGTCAATTGCAAATTACTAGGAAGAATGCTCATTCAGCAGTTCAGGATCTATTTTTCACACCAGCAACCTGAAGATTGGTTAAAACATCTTCAAACATATTGTGAAAATAATAATGTTGAGGAATTAGCCTTTCTGTCAAGTAGGAGAATCTGAGTTGTAAACTTATCTTTTAGATAATTTAGTAACTATCTCTAAGTGTGTTTAGTTGATATTTGCTTAGATTTTTGCAGAACATATTAAAGCCTGCCCCCTTTCTGATATAGTAGTGCTGCTGTACCTGGGTTGACATCCTTGTTTTATCATTAAAAAAAATCAGGGATTTACTAAAACCTAATATTGGTGTAGCTGATTGATTTCTGTATGTGTTTTGTGGTTTTGTTTTTTTTTAGTGTCTGTGTTAATATATATGTGTTATATATTTTATGTATGTGTATATATGTATACATTTAAATACAGGTGGTTGAGGGGTTTTAATTTATTATTTTATTTTAACATGCCCTATTCTTGGAATTGCAGAGAAGTTAATTTTCCTGTAAGTTCTGGGTGACTGACACTATGTCTAGCCAGAAAAAGAATCAATTTAGTAAAGATACACCAAAACTAAAACATATTTATGCTGGAAAATGTTCAAAAATCATAAGTGTCGATGGCAATATCCATTTCACTGTGGGTAGATCTTTATTGTGTAAATGTGAAGCAGCTGTTCAGATACAGTGAGCATCTGCATATGTGTCAAACCCTGCTCTATGTACTTGCATCAAGTACTTAAAAGTTTGATGCTGAGGAGTGAGGGAAGGAGAAGGGATTTGAGTGGAAAAGACTAAAGGGAGCATTGAACTTGGACAGTTTGTACTGTAGAGGCATGCTAGTCTACCAGATGAGGGGGGAGTGCTGGTTTAATCTCGGTAGGGTCTGGTTCTGGTTGAATTTCTTCATGTGGGGAATACTTAGTCAACCAAGCTGTCTCACCAAACAGATCAAGGCTCTATTCCGTTTTATATAAAAGCCCCTATATATCTGCAGAAGTTTCATTTACTTTAGTTACATTCAAGGGTCTATCTTATGGTACCAGTAAAGGGTTACTTATGGAACAACTGAAGTTAGACAGTGAAGCATGGAATCAGACTCTACAACTCAGAGTTATAAAGCAGGTATGTTTATTACAGCGTCGGGTGCAAGGGGGATCACTCCTAACTTGCACGCCGAGGGGTTAAGCAAGCAGATATTTATTATACACAAACATGCATATTCATTAGGTTACTGAGAGAATGGCGGGGATATTACAATTAGCTTAGGTACTCATTATCATAAGTCTCCTCCCTTTTGACGCTTGCACACTGCCCTCTGATAGTTGTGGGCAGGGGTCTTCAAGATGAAGTAAGTAGTCTTCCTCATGTGGGCAGGGGTCTTCAAGATGAAGTAAGCAGTCTTCCTCACAGTGAACTTTTCAACTTTGACACAGTTGGATGTCCCAGTGATCACAAATTAGCTGAAACCAGCTGTATCTGCAAGTTTTTGGTAGCTTGCAAAGATTTAGAACAGTGTGACCTTCGTACAAAACTTATTGCAAGCAGAACAGACAAGGAGTATCCCAAGCCAGCAGATGTTGGGGAGTCACTGTCTCCAAACTAACTGATAATTAGAAGGATGGTAAGAAATAGTTCACTCATTAGAAGGATGAAAAGAAACAATTCACTCTTGTTAGTAAGACTACTAAATTCTGTTATCACACTACAGACTTACAACACAAACCTAAGTTAAGTTAAAAGTATTTTAACCCTATGTTTTCCAGGCACTTGCTTTCCTTGTATCAAGTAAATTGTACATGTATAATGAATGTGTGTATCTTATACATGTGCAACACATATGTATGTTTGTCAGTATGTATACTTTTGTATTTTATACACATATAAAATGTATGTGTGTAGATATTTGTGTGTATTTTATACATGTATAACATATGTATGTGTGTGAGTGTGTGTGCTGTGTGTTGGTTTAAGTTCATTATGGCAGCATATGCTATACAGGCATAGATCTTGCTACAGATTTGACCACAAAAGCAAGTTAAAATGAAATGGCGATCCTGTAAACAAACCACTATCTAGAGAATTCTGTTGTCTACAACAGGAACACTTCCAGCATTCACTCTCTTTGGCCCCATGAAAAAGCTCTTTGCTGTTAGTGGTTCTGATACTGCAAAAAAGAAAAAAGAGAAAGAGGGTCAGTTACATGCTTTCTCTAAATTCAGCACACTAATTCTCTTTCTTACTTCTACGATCACATGCCTTTTTCAGCAAAAACCAGCAAGGTGAATGTCCATAAAATCCTTAATGCAATTGTGATGGAAGGATTGTAATAATTTTTCTAAAGGAACCCCTTGCAACCAAGATATATTACAAGGGTTCTGGTTATCCCTTGAAAATAAACTATCCATCCCTTTCATTGGGCATTGCATAGGGATATTTATCCAATTGTGGAAAACATCTAGAATGATTAAGGTTTCATACTGTAGATTTGGATTAAGAATATCATGATGAATGGAAGACTCACATACAGGGAGTTTTCTGTCATCACGCTTGGGTTTAACAAAGCCTCCTGTTATTTTCACAGGACTGATTTAGCTACTACTTTGTATCTGTACTTCAGAAACAGAGATGTTCTAAGATCCATTCCCACACAATTCCAAAATGAATGTGTAGCTTCTCTCAGATAAATAAATTGCATTTGATGTATATGAGCCTTAATCATATCCTCTATATTATATAGAAGAAGGACAAATGTGGTGTTGTTCAGGCTTGGGTTAAGTTGAATCTGCTTACAAGTACATATTTAAGCTAAATAGGCTGTTACATATACATGTGCACCCCCAATCAAAATTAATAATTCCTGTTATCAAAAGGGAAGAGAGGGGACAAAATAATAATGATCAGTAATGTTTAATTTCCTACAATTCTAGCAGAATATCCCAAACTCTTTACAGTCAGTGACAGATTACATTTTCTCAAGAGATAGATTAAAATAACCCAAACAATTAAAATGGCTACTAAAACATCAAAACAAAATGAAGAAGCTCCCTAAACCTTTCTCATCTAATCCTCTTGAAAATAATTAAAGCTTTCCTTTAGCTACTGCCTTGGAACTGTCAAATATTCCTAAAAAGATGGGCTGTGATACTAAATGTTTCTCAAGCCCGTTTGCTACTCTGCTAAATGCTTGTGTTTGTCTGTGTGGCTGCAGTCACTGGTGTTTGTGAAAATACCCATCCTACAACTGACCCTCTTACATGGAGCTCCAATGAATCATCAGCATGGGATGAAGCCATGCTCCAGCATGACCAGACTGCCAAGTCAGGGTTACACAGATTGGAACAAACCTTCCTCTTTGCTGTTGTACATATAAACCTGTAGTAGAGTTGGCACAGCAATGTAATAATGACTAACATGATACCTAGGTCAGTATTTCTGGATTTTTTGGCCATGCCAGTCTATCAGAAGTTGATGGGCTCCTCACACATCTGCACATTTTTACAAGTAAGCATCATTTAAATATTATTAGTTATTAAATCATTAGTTGCAATTATAATAATTATATAGTTAATAAATACATAAGTATAATAATTATAATAATGATTCTCTGAATCATTACTGTATTAACAATTTCTAATTGCTATATACTCATTACAGTAGTAAGCAAAAGTCACAACTTTGAAGTAATGTTTTACTGCAATTAAGACCAGAAACCCACATTTCAAAACCTGTAAAGTTTTTTCTTCTGGAGCACTTAACAAATGGGAGTTTCCTGATCACAGTCATCCCTATTTTTGTAACTACTACCATAAAATAATGTATTGGAGGGCACAATTTGATGACATTGAGGAGAAAAAGACTCCTTGATTTGGGCCAGATAACAAGTTTACATACTCCTTTACTACCTCAGGATTTTGAGAGCATATCAAAAGGACATTAGTTAATTTGCAGTTGCACTGCGCTACCTGATACATTTAATAGATCATTTTCTAAACAGGACAAGTGGTTTTACTGACAGAAGGGAAAGATGTCATATTATCACGTACAAGTTTTAGAGGCAAAAGATGTACCATACAACTAATTAGTTTCACTCATGATTCCACCTAAATAGCTCATGAAAGACTGTTGTGGCAATGTCACATGTACCCCTATTTTTATAAATGGATTTGGAAATACCAGTAGCAATCACATATTGGGAATACTTAGCTCACTTCAGAGGCTGTACTTTACTTGCACTGTATGAATGTCCCATGGCCCCAGCATGTGTGTGTCTGTATTTAATAAATATCAGTATAATCATAACATTAATTCTCTCTTCACTTAAAGCGCTGGCTGAGAAATGTAGTTTTCATGCTTCCAAATGTTCTGTAGAACACCCAGTTCCTCCCTCAGTCCGCACACATTTGTTTGACAATTATGGTGTGCAATGCGACCAGACACTTTGCCTTGTTTTTCTTTGTGCAACAGATTTGGGATGAAATTCCCCAATTTGCAGCTGTGCTGGGGCTCATTCCAGGACTGGAGGTGACTCTCTTTCTCCAGTGGTGTTGCTCTCAGAGGTGTGCTCCCAGCAGATGCCATTGCAAGTCTTTCCGCAGTGGAGTCTTCTGATAGCAAGTGCCTCTCTTGTTCTTTCTTACTACATCTGTAAGGACGACCTGTAGGTAAGATGCTTGTCCATGTTTTTGCTGTTGTTTACAGTCCAGTGTTGATCCATATCATAGAACAGGGCCAGAGAAATTGGTTTATGTAATTCAATATGAACCACACTGCAGAAGTTAAGATTCCATTATTGGCATGCCTTCCTGCCTAAAAGCTGGAAAGCTCCATATATGAGCTACTATCACCTTGGAAACGATCAGAAAAGAAATACCAACCGCCTGCAGAAGCACAGTGCGCAGACACAGAGCAAACTGAACTGTCCAGTTCTACTAAGTTTCAAATTGATCATGAGGTGTTACTAAAGGAATTGCACTGAAATGCCTCTAAATTTAATTCACAGTAAGAAAAGACAAGGATTTTGATTTATACCTGCTTCCTCTGTTACCCAGTTTCTCAGAGATGTATCACTGGTGGTCAGTGCCTACAAAATCCGTAAGAGCAGCCAAAGTGGTTTTGTACATCTCCTGGAGCTTAAAGCTGAAGTAGAGTCACTGACTTTAGTTGACAGCTATAAGTTGTGGATTGGGGGATAAGAACTAATTTAGCATATTCAGAAGAACTGCAGATACTTTCTCTTTTCTCACATCTATATGGGAAATAAAAATCTAGATTGTCTTTCTCTAGTGACAAATTATTCACTTCCACAAAGTAATGACCAGTGGCTAGGAGATCATGCAGTCAGATGTATCTGGTAGTGTGCACTCTGAAATGACTGCTGCTGATTGGGACTGTTGTAAATCTGCAGTAACAAAACATGTGGTATATCCGGATTCAGTTGGATTAACAATTTGAACTTCGTTCCTCTTCAGAGTGACTACTACACCTGCACTTCCCAAAGAACGGCAACTCAATTTCTAATCATCTCCCAAAGCTGTCTCTGGCAGTGCTTATTGTGGTTTACAGCAAAGGTGCAAATCAGCTATTCTTTTTTGACTCAAACACTGCTTAGTGTTTTAGAAACCTTAAAGGTTAAACTCATTTATTTATTGCTAAAACTAGTTATCATTTTTTCTTGTTGTTATGAAAATCATCCAAACAGTTGCAAACTGGGATTGAATAAATACCCTGAATAAAAATATCACAAGAAACTGAACATCAGTGATATTACCAGGTGTTCTTACAAGTGTTTTGAGCGGAAAAAGACATGTTTGAATCTTTTACGTTCTGACTATTGGAGTGTGAGAACTGGGAGGTTCAGAGTTAACTACCATTATATCTATTCTAGATCAGCAGAGAGAGCTATACAGCTAATCACTGCATATTTTTAGCCTACATCTTGTAGCTTTAATCCTGAAAATGTCTGTATGTAATTTGTTTTATGTAATATGAATAGATGCCATAAAATCAAGATTCCACCATCCATAGACCTAAGAATGTCTAAGTATTTCTAAAGAATTAGGACCTATAGCATAAGTGTGGGACAATGAATTGGTCACTGTGAGTAATATATGCTCTATACTGTGGGTGCCAGTGGAAATAAATACTTAGATTAGCAGCATGTGCATGGTACTGAAAAACCAGACTTTACTTCTCCGAGCAACTATAAAAAACTACAGAAATATTCCTACATTGAGGAGCATTTTCAGTTAAATATATCTGAGGATGTCTTCTGTCTCTGTGTACAGACCAGTGTGTATTTAGGTACAGAGCTTTGCTTGAAGAATGATATCCCATTGGTTTAGTAACCGAATTACTTTAAATCTTTGAACACCTGAATTTCTCTAGCATGCCATTTAGGCCTAGTGCCAGCAGTAAGGGGAAAAGAATCTGCTTTGCTCTGAATTGAACTGCACTGTTCCTTAACTGCGTCAAGGAATACAAGAAATATAAAAGGAACCTAGTTATTACCAATGAAGAGCTAAAATCTGGTAACCAAACGCACAGCAGTGAACAGAAGATTCTTCTGAAGAACAAAATATCCCAACAGAGACACGTTAAATATAGATATTTGGCTTTGTTGTGAAAAATATCAAAATATCATCTAACTAATTTTTAATTTAGTGATTTTATATATACTTATGTTGTATTAAGGTGTTACAAGGAACCTCAGACCCAGCAGTTTCTGCTGAAGCTAAAGGAAGCGTTCAGAATGTGACATTACAAATGGGCACCATGATCAGTACACAGGCTTTTTGCTATAACCTTTAATTAGTAACTAATGGTGAAATACTATTGTCAGAATAGTCCAGGCTTACTTCAGAGAAGACGTTTGATACAGCTTCGCTCTGGATTGAAACTCAGAACTTTTCAGTATTCTAAAATGTGTGTACTTCAACCTCAAACCTTTATGACTTTGGCATTGCAGAAAGTCAGGCGAATTCACTAAAAAGATTATTTCTAATGATAATATCACCAACTTGCTTAAAATTTATAAATGCATGAAGAATGAACACTAAGCTGAAAAAATGTCATTTAATTTACCTGAAATCACCTGAACTGGTGCCCAAGATGGACTGGGCAGTGTCCCTGGCACAGTTGCTCACCTGTGTGGTAACCCACACTAGTGCCAACAGAAGCGTTAATGCCCTCGGATCTCTCAAGTGCCAGTCATCCTTTGTGAACACGTGTCAAAGCTCACAGAAATGTGTGAAAACACTTGCCAGTCCAACCGGGAAAGATGCTGTGTGTTGCGGTGGCTCATATTTTAACTTACACTACTAAAAATAAAATCGTCGTCAAGCAAGAAAACCCTGATCAACTGCTCAGCTGTTTCAAATTTCTGTGTTCATTGGCTTGATGAAACCCATGAATACCGCCCTGCGTTCTGCCTGCTTAGGAAAGGGCAAGTTTAAAACCGGGACCCCATGGTGAGGAGTTGCGCTCCCGCTCTGTCAGGAGGGCCCGCCCGGCGCGCACCACTACCCCTCGTGGCGAGGGGGTTCAAGGCAAGCAGCGCCGCCCTCTTGCAGCGGCTGCAGGAGACGCGCTCCCTCCGGCACCCCTGCTGCAGTCTGGCAGTGGTTTGCTCCGTTGCCATGGCAGCGGCACTAACAGCCGTCGTGCGCGGCAGCGGAGCTGAGTGGCGGTGGGGACAAAAGTTGGGGCTCTGAGGTGAGGGCGGAGATTGCCGTAGTAGGTATACTGTGTACCTTGTGCGGGGTGTTGCTGCGTGACAGTGGGGATCCCGTGTCGGGATGGTGTCTTGGCATCTGTCGCTGGCTAGTGGTTTCCTCGCAGAAGGCCTTCGGGCCTCACGCCATGCTGTAATTTTTCAATTTAGCCACAGCTCTGTTGTGTCGGTGTTGGACTTGTGCTGCCTGACAGTGCAGTTTAGCAGAAAGTATTCTGGCTGCTGCTGGTTCATTGGCAGCTTGTTTTATGTTTGTGTTACTTTTTAGCACCACTGGCATCCTTAACTGTAGCCCGTTGCAGGAATTCGGTCTTGGCTTTAAGGTGGTTCTTATAATTTAGCCTACCCTGTACTTCAGATTCCATGGAGTGTTTTCTCTGTTCCAAACAGGATAAAATAGATCCTCTCTTCTAGTTCATGTTTTGAATTCTGCAAAAGGATTCACTGAAATGCACTCAAAGCTGAGCCACCACCTTCATTAAAATCAATCAGATATACAGGTCTTTGTATTAGTAAGATTTTAATGAAATGCTCAACCATATGGTAATAACTCATTCTAGATGATACACAGAATTTGCTGAATTCTAATAAATTTTATTACTATTTGAGAATGGTTTACTTAACAGTGGATGACTGCATAAGATACAAGAGCAAGCAGTGTTTGCTGGAGTTGTTCCCTAACCATTCTCAGTAAAGTGGTTGCTAAGTGGATAAAATACATTCAGGCTTGTTTTGTTATTGAACTGATAGTTATAAAATGCAAAAACTAAAACAGCAGTGTCCTTTCTTCTCTATAAGAGATTTATTAAAGTGGATACTCAAAATGTGGGACTGGTACAAAGGTGTGTGATTGTATCCAGTTCTTTCACATGCATTAAGTAATTAATGCTATTAAATCATCTCAAGAGATAGTCACCACTATTGTGAGTTCCTGGAGATTATATATCTATAAAGTATGAGTTCTTTTCTTTCTCAGCCTGGTTGTTTTGAAAGGACTACCAGTATGGAAGATAATGAGAGCAGTTACAGTGAGGTAGAAGAGCAAAAATCTTCTCTACCATTTCTGGAAAAGGAAGCAAAAGAAGACAAAGCTGGTCAGCTCTCTAATGTGGAAGAATGCTGGAAAGGTGAAAATGAGAAATTATTTTGCTAGCTCACAAAAAAAAAAATCTATTTTAATATTTTAAGTACCTGTTTTAATATCTATTAGAATCCAAGGTTGAAGGAGAGTTGGCTGGTGGTGGCAAGATGGGAAACGAGGACACCTCTGAACAAGCTGGAGACAAACCCGGTTCTAGCATGTAAATAACTTGCTACCATTTCTAACAGGACTTCCTTTATAGTGTTAACTTACCTTTTCAAGAGAAGGTTTGGTTAATTCAGCTATGCATCTGTTGTTAAATTAGTCATAGGCTATACAGACCTCCCCACAAAAAAAAATGTTGATTACTGCTATTAAAACAATGAGCTGAGTAAGATAAAGACATTTATAATCTGAAGCTGTTGTAGGTACGTACATAGAACACAATGATTGCACCACGTTAATGTGGGCTAATTGGCTTTCCTCAAAGGAGTGTTACACTAACCAATTTATGCTTTTAAAACCCAGCCAGCTCTTTGTAATGATGTATGATGTTGGATTTGTATTCCTCTGTGCTTTTGTAGAACATCAGGAGCTGCTGGAAGAAGAGAGGCTGGGCTGCTGAAGAATACCAGTGCTGGATTGTCATTTTTCTTAATTTTTCTCAGTGGTACAAAGAGTTTTGTACCACTGTGTAAAGTCAATTAGCATAGAATTGGTACAATGATAGATTAGTACTACATTGATTTTTATCAGTAGGTGATACAGTGGATTTATTCCTGAAGTAATAAACTGACATGTAACAGAGGTTGTGAATGAACAGAAATTTAATGGTTTGAACGTGGTCTTAAGTAGTTGCTTCTCTCTTCACAAATATGAGTCCATGTTTTGGCTTGCTTTGACAAGACCATTAATCACTGCCCTGGAATGACCTGGCATGATGAAAATCTCCAATAATGGCTATTAATATATGTATATGGGAAGTTGTGTAGCACATGTACCTACTGCCAGTAAATGTCGGTGGTGTTACCATTATCAACAGAGAAATTCAAATACACCAAAATGATGTAAAAGTCCCCAAACCTTCAGACCTCTTCTTGGTATATGTTTAAACAAACCAAAATGTTAAGAGAGATTAGCTCACCCCACAAACCCATCAGCTGTATATAGTGTTTTAAAATAGTTTAGAATATTCTCTCTAAAGTTTTAAACTATTGCTCAGGAAAAGTAGAATCTGTAAACCCCAGGTGTAATCAAGAGGAGCCACAGGCATTTCAAAACCAAGACATATAATTAATGTGGGTCTAAAATGTCCAACATTAGATACCCAAGTGTAAAAATCTCTGGTTAAGTGCATTTAGGTAAACTTGTACAGATTATGTTTGTTTTTTCCTTCTTTATACTGGTCACATTTGTGGCTGTTCTGCTAGCACAAGAGTAAAACAGAAAACAACCCTCAAATGTGTCAGTGGATGATGTACAAACTTCATGTAACTTTTCCATTTCTTATGTTTTCATGTGCTTAAATTCAAAGGGAAAGCTTGGAACAAAATTTGGGTGACATTAATAATATTCAGGCCATGAAGCATAAAGATAGAATCTGCTTATTGCGCTTACAGAGGAACCTAAAAGAGCTCAATGATATAGCCAGAAAAAAGGAGCTTGAGATACAAAACCACAGGTTAGTGTTTAAGCAAACATAATCCATCAGTATAAATCACCATCCAGTACTGGGATACTGCATCTGTTAAAAAATGTTAGAGTTTATAGATTCTTTTCAGGACAGTAATATGATGCAAACACTTGTTTAATATAATATTTTCAATATATCCCCAAACCCTTGTAATGAATTAAGGATCAAGGATAAAATTTAATTATGTACTTGAAAAAATTAAATACAGAAGTGAATGTTGAAGAGGAGGTGTTCGGTCTGGGAGAGTTTGATGTGAATTAGATGTATGCACAATTGTGCTGGTTCAACAGTCGGCTGGAAACATCAAGTGGAAAATTAATTGTAAACATTTTCTTAGCTGTGATGGAAATGATGCACGAGAATCAGTGAAGATACTTTAAGCACTCAAAAATGAGTGTTTTGCTATGTTAAGGTCACAAAGATGTTCTTTAGTAACAAATATACCTGAAGAAGGCTGATGTAAGAAGATGCTGTTTATACTGTTGTCTTTTTTGGTAATATCTGAACTATGAATGAAGTCAGAAAAAACTCTTGTTACATTTTTCTGGATTTTTGGAGAAAATGTTTGATGTTAATAAGGGCTTCTGAAGAACCTCAGAGTAAGATCTTAAAAAAAAAATTGCGGGGTTGTGGGGAGTTGGTGACTTAAAGGAATCCTGGCTGTGAATCTTGCTTCCAAAACGAAGAGTTTCATCAGGAAGAGTTAAGAACTTACAAAATATGAATAATCCATTTGTTTCTTGCAGAGACAAGCTGAGTACCTGTCAACTGCGGATCAAGATGCTAGCAAAGCATCTGGATTATGTAGGCACTGAAATTGTGAAAGAGGAGGAGGCTGGCAATGTGTAGGTAGAGAGTATTTCTGGATACCAAAGATTACAGGCATTTACTAGACTTATCTGTGTGTAATTAATGAATAATAGTGCATTGGCTTGGGAATCATTAATCTCTAAGCTTTCTGGGCTAGAGGTAATATTCTGTCAGGTAAATCAATGCAGAAAAAAATAAGAATGGATAGGAAAGAGGCATATATTTTAAAATACAAAAACAAGAGGTTATTTACCCACTCCTGTCAATTAACATTTATCAGGGTCACAATCACTTCTGTTCAATGTGATGAACCAACGCCAATGTGCTATGGCAATTTCAGAGGTCATGGTTTTGCTTCTCATAGTTATTCCAATCAGGATTCATATATATATGTCTGCCATTTCTTTGGTTGGTTTGTATGTTTGTTTGATGTTGTGAAATGCATGAATGCCTCTCAGGAGTAGTTCTGCATACAGGAGCTGTGCTGAGACACTTTTGCTGTAAAGTGGGAGGCAATTCACTGTGCTCTTCACATTTGGTTTAAATAGAAAGAAGTGGGTGGGTTGTGTACCAGGCAGCAGTGTATTGTGAACAAACTTCGCAGCTGCATTTCATGACCTGTGTTAAACTTCAAGTTAGTGTATTGGTGAATGATAGAATTATAAAGGTGGGTTGGCTACCAAAATGGAATAGCTGCTTAAAGAAAAATGATTAGTCAAATACTAATGAACTTCTTTGATGGGTGCTGGTACTCCCTGTTCAGAGACAGTCTTAGTAACAACAACTAGCAAAGACAGATAAGCATTATAGTTCTTATGCTTATGATGGGTCAAATTGTGAAGTCTAGACATGCAGAAAAATAACAATTCTCACAATCTATTACATTTAGCAAGTGAATAGTTTAGTGAAAAGACTTGATACATTTCTAGCTTATGCAGCTCAAAGGCATCATGTTTTAGCAATAAAGAAAATAACCAGCTACCATTAGCATCACTGATGCCTAGTACAAAAATTCTGAAGTTCGAGTTGTAACTTCAGGTAAAAGATCAATTTTCAACGTTAATTTAGAGGAAGGGAGTTTATGTTGAACATAGTTCACTGTTGATTATGTAGTACACTGTCTACTGGTTTTTCTGGATAGAGCCCACCAAGGATGATAAACAACTGTGTGACAACGCTGCCATTGTAAGTGGAATACATGTAATATTGTAATACCTTTTTAAAAGCAAAATCAGTCAAAGTTCTCCAGGTTCACCTGAACTTATTAATATTAGTACTTTTACTAGTGAGAAATGAATAGTCACATTAAGTTACAGGTCCGTGCTTTTGAAATCAATCCTCCTCTGTACATTTCAACCAACATGTAATGGTTTAAAGAAAGCTTCACTTTTGAATGAAGAACGGACACTTCGAAGGCTAAATAAGAAACTACATAAATTAAAGGAATTCTAATATATAAATCTCAGCCTTAAAGCTATTTTCCATTGTTGCTGATCTTGGGAGGGGGGTGTATTAATTTTTAACCTTTATTAGTTCCAGTTTCTTGTTGATTGTTTCTTTTTAATGTTAACAGGGCAGCCTTGTCCCGCCTTTGGGCAGTGCACAGGCGACTGTGCACTGAACTGGAGCAAGAGAAAGATTTGGAGTTAAAAATTGCTTTGACAATAAAAGACGACACGTAAGTGAGGGCATGAGAAGACAGTGTGATGGGAGTTAATCTTTATTATGTTCTTCATATGCTGTATTAAACAGCATATTAAACAGTACTGTAGTGATTAACTTTTGAATCTTTAGTAGATTCAAAAGTTGTTTGTAAATGTTGAGCTACATCATTTGAGGTCATGTGAGGTTGGCTGTGAGACAAGGGACCTTGAGAGCAATTTGTAGCCTGAACAGTCCATTGCTTAGGAATTTGGTTGCTGTGGCTTAGTCCCCAAGTTGGTTTTGCACACATAAATGAAGTTTTCATTTTATTTGGGGTTATGCATAAAATGTGGACCTAAACAGGTGTCATTTTAAATGGAAACTAAGGTAGACTAAAGTAAACCTGCTTGCAATACTGATTTCTGAGCATAAATACTTCCTTTATGGGGCATAAGGAAAAAGATTGAAATTGAGAATGATGGAGACATTGTAGTGGTCCTGTGTATGTTTATGCTAAGCTAATATTCCTTTTAAGCTGCACATACTAAGTTACTTATATAGAATAAAATGTCTTGCAGAAGGCATCAGGAGAGTGTGTTTATATTTTGACACCAGAGATGATACTACTAATGCCCCTACACCAAAGAAGGAACACAAGCACCAGCTTATAGATGTGCTTAACCAAGTGGTTAACCAGAATGCAGTGTTCTGCTGCAGCATTGTATAATAGCTTTAAAATGCTTGAGCTCTTTATTGTGTGATTAGGAGTAACTCTATTAATCTGTTTATATCTATCCCTATCATATCTCAATTCCTTCAGCAAAGCATAGAAGAATAAAAGCTATGGCCTGTCCCTCAAGTTGTTTACTGTTGAAGAAAAAGCTATTTTCCTAATTTTTCTAATTTTCTAATGTGAATTTGGAAAACAGAACCTTGAGCTTTTTTTTACGTCTTTTTTTTTTTGACTGATATTTTTGATGTCTTTAAAATGAAATATAATATTAGATAGGAGCCTTGGTCTGAAAGGTACAATACCTGTGTCAGTAACAGGGTATGATTTACAATATAATTGAAAAAGACAAAATAAAACATGGCTAGATTTTCATTCTCTCTGGCCTTTACTTACTCAGGAGCCTGAAGTAAGTGGAAAAAAGTCAGCATTTCAGTGCAAACAACTCACGCTTTGTTTTAAAGGCTTGAAATGTGGCGCATAGAAACTGAGCAGGGAAAATATGAAACTCTCCATGAACGACTTAAAAAAGATGAGGAGGAGCTAGAGATGAAATACCAAGAACGAGCAGAAGTGCGGATTTGGGAGGCAAAAATAGCAGCACTGCAAGCAGAAAAAAATCAGCAGTCTAGAGCAAAGTAAGTGCCTAGAAGACAGACTCTGCTTCCTTTCTCTGCATTATTTTTAGCCAATTCGCTATTTCAGGTGTTGAGAAGATGATTAGTTAATTCAAATACTAGTGGTATTGTGTTTCTTAGCTGGGTGTTGCTTCAGGAACATTTCATGAGGAAATGGAATTAAATTAAGAATTGCCCACAGTCTTGCAGTTGTGCGGGTAAAGACTCCTGAGCTATGGAAATAAATGTGCTAAAGACAAACTGTGAAGCTTTTTGTTGAAGGAAATGAAGTTTATTAGATCAGACTGACTGTGTGCGTCTGCATTTCTGTGGGCTGCCAGGATCTTCTGAACTGATGATCAAGTTCACTAGGATTTCTTGGAAAGAAAGCAGGCACTGTGACACCCCTTATTAATTTGGCTATGGGTTTTTTGAAAACAAGAGACTGTACAGGGTGGGGAAGAGGAAAGGCAGAGACTAATGTCCTTTAGCACGTATTAATAAACTCCCCAACCTCACCCTTAGATGTCATTGTGTTAGAATCCAGGTTTACTTACTCCTGTGCAGCTGTTGGTTTGCCTGTGTTTTGTAGAAAAGAGAAGGAAGCCCAGAAAGAATATGAAGAAAAACATAAAAAAATACTTGAAGATGCCAAAAGGAACCATGAAAAAGCATTTTGCTTCCTGAGAAAGAGCATGGCAAGGTGATTGTTCACTCCTTTTCTGTCATTGTACATCCTCTGGTGTACAATACTTTAGTCTTTGGAAAATACTCATTTTTCTGCTAGGTGTGTCTTACGTTGCACTTGGAAATCTGCCATAGTACCAGTGCTGTGAAGCAGTCAAATCTTACATGGCAGAGAGAGACTTGGAAAGAAGAAAATCCACTCACTGTCCTGAGACAAACTTCAGATTCCTTGTAGCTGAAGAGACTGTCTCTTTGAGATGCAGAAGGGTCTGACTATTTATAGGCGTTAATAATAATTTGAAACATATATATATGTATACACACACACTCTTTCTAGTTTACCATTATATTAGCTGCAGTATCTCAGGCTTGATCCATGCCCACATATTGCTATCTTTAAGAGTTCAGAGAATTTCTAGGGTTTATTTTTACTGTGGGTACAAGTAATTGGCTTGTATAAAGTTTACTATGTAATTGTTTCAATATTGGCTATATGAGCAACACCTGAGTTCTTACTTTATTTTAGTAACTAGACATATGTCATCATGTGGAACACATTCTTTGTATTCAAAATTTATGAAAAAAGTTGTTGAGAAAACTAGTTGAAAGCCTGTTGGCACTTGGAGCTTGAGCGATACTGAATATAGAAGAGTCTTCCAACTGTTCCACTTTACCCACACCCAGCAGCATAGTAAACACAGAGGCTTACAGGAAGAATGTTTGGTGACATTGACAATTACTACTTGTCAGGTTAAACATTCTAATACTAAAAGCTTTCCAGGATATGAGCCTGAAAGATTTTACTTTGCTTACAGAATTCGTGAAAAAAATGCAAAGGAAGAAGTGAAAACGCAGGAGCATATGGAGAGAAGGATACAAGCTGTGCTTTCCCTGAAAACCAGCCTAACTTCCAATAGGGTACTGCTGCTGCCGTGACTTAGGGAATGAAGAGATTGACTTGTTAGACTGCTAGGGTTTAATGCAAGTAATTTCAGTTTTCTTGTCAGAATTGTTGTGTGATGCTGTCAGATCACCAACCAGATCTCCTCCAAGTGTGGAGAGTTTAACTGTAGGAGTAATGGTGTTAGATTTGTATGGGCAGATTTTGACACTTCTACTTGTGGAGTTTATTCTGTCAACAATGTAATGGCTCTTGTAGGGTAGCTCCTTTGCAAATGATGCATACTACAAATAAGGTCTCTGAAAATTCAGCCAGAAGCATTTTCAGCTATTTGTATCCCAATGTGGAAATGCTTCATACAGAGAAAACATATGGAAGCAAAACAGTTACTTAAGAAATTCAATAATGTAAATTAAGAATTTCTGAGCTATTCTGCTTTGCTTTTCTACTTATGTTCTATAGAATCAGAGGGAATGATCTTAATTTAATACCATTTTTATTAGAACTGTATCTTTTCACATTGCTTCCTTGAGTAGCATTTCAAGGGCAGGCTAGAAGGGTATGAAAGTAGTCCTGACCTCGTTAGAGCTTTCTGCATCTCAGCACACCATGACTGCTGTGTATGTTAAAACCAATTAAGTTCTACTTCAGAGAAATCTACCACAAATTTATACTTGGGTAAGGGCACCAACACTAGATTCTCTGTTTTATATTCTTTAGCACGTGACTCAAACATGTAACTGGTTTCTATGGCTTCATAGGAAAAACTCCAAGCTCTCCAGGCTTGGAACAAAGCAAAGGCCTTAGAGGCAGAGAAGCAGGAGATGAAAATGAGGGAAGCTATCCTAGCAGAAGGAGGCAATGTTGCCAAGGAAGTTTTTCTTCATAAACAACTGCTAAAGCATGAAGAAGAGAAACAGTAAGTATTCATATCTGTATCAAAGTTTCAGCTACTTACTGATGCTCATGCAGGAATATGTTGGAGCTCTTAGCCACATTCTGAAAACGTGAACACCTAGGATGCTGTCTCAAGGGAGTGAACTCATGCACTGTATGTGTGATATTTTTAGAGTCTGTTTTAAAGTCATTTAAACTTTGAGCTTAGGTGTATTATTCAGAAAACTATAGTTAGGAGCCAACATTCTATGAGTAGTGCAAAGAAGATAAACTACTCCAGGAGGGAAACTCAATGAACCTAAACTGGGTGCCTGAAGTAACTGTACTCTCCTTTGTGCTTTTTCTGATTGAAACTACTCCTCTGCCTTTGTAGCAAAGTTGATAGGAATGTACCTGTATCTCACCTTAATTATTGTTTTTAACCACTTAAGATGAAGAATTTGAGCTAAAATACCAAACAGGGTGGCTGAAGTGTGTTTCTGCATGCTGGATAGCCTACAAGTGCAGTAATCTGTAGCAAATGATAGAAATTTAGTAAGTAAAGATTCAGTAAGTCTTAAGTTTTGATTAAATAAAGCTTAGCTCTTAATAGCTGCGTACCACCACTTCTGCCATCCCTAAATATGTTCTAAAATTCATGTTAATAAAAGAATCCTATCAGTTTGTAGAGATCTGCTGGAAATATCCAACTCTATATTCAATCCTTTCCACCTTGCTTGCTTTCTCCCCTTTCCTGATTCCCTTTGCAGGCCAGGGAAGATGACAGTTTGTTAGTTTTATTGTTAGTTGTGTCATGTTTCTTACAGCAGATCTTTTCTAATTTTATCTACTGTGCTGCTAATCTGCTGAGGAACTGCTTAGGTATTTCTCCCAAGGCTCTGCCTTTCTCCCTTTCTGTGAAGGGATATTCTTAGTGTTCTCTATTTCAGCCTCAATATATATTTGTGAATTATCTGCAAAAAGAAGTAACTTTTTAGTCCACAAAAATGTAAAACTAGCCTCTAAATCGCCTAGTGTCTTGACACAAATTACCACTGCACCCAATTTAAAGACTTCCTATTTAGCTTAAAGGCTCAATAGAAACTGGACTGTAGTTACTATCAGTAAACAACCATAGCTGGTTTAGTATTTCTTCCAACATTGGATTACAGAGCTTTTAGAGAACAGCAAAAATCAAGAAAAATTGAGATTGTTTCTCAAATTCTGCGAGAAAAAGCTTCTATTCACAAGCAGAGAAAGAGCCGGTCCTGCACTAAGGCAATAAAGGGTGGCTGTAAACCTGAGGACTCTTTCCCATGGAGAATGAAGACATGGCAGTACCTCGAGAAGGCCTGCAAACATTCAGCTGGAGCATCAGCTGCTTCCTCAGCTGGTGAGAGAAGTGCTTCTGTGGGAGAGATTTCTGCAGAAATACCCCACAATGTGCTCAGTGAAAGTGGTGAAGATGAGGAAGATAGGGACAAGATCCTAGTTCAACCAGAGTTCCCAGGACTTTGGAGTCAGGAATGTGACTTGCACAAGGTAAATACTGCGATATCTATTATAAGAAATAGAAAAGGAAAAAAAAAAGTGGATGAGATACTTTTGTAATTGACTCCTTGTGAACTTAGTCCTTACAAAATTGTGATGGTATCCATAAAAGTATCTTGATAGATTAGAAAAGCTTCATTTTTCTCTCTAGCAATTGAGGCCACCTGAATTAATGACACTGACAAGTGCTACTTTGGGACCTTACTTAAAACCAGTAATTATCTATTTCACAATTAAAGTGTAGACTTTAAATTAGCACATACATGCACAGATTCAGATATAATGACTATTGGACACTATTCGTGTAGCGTTTGTTCTCTTAAAGAGAGAATGATGCTTCAGTTTTAGTTTGAAGGTATGTGAACACAAACTGATCACACTTCCTGACCATCATGGTGGTTTTTATGGATGTTCCTTATTAGATACCTCAAGAAGAAATGGATCTAAAACAACTGGCTACAGGGGTAGTGAAAAAAGGAATTTCTCAGAAAAAAATGGAGGAATTCCCTACTGGAATTTTTCACACGCAAATAGTTTCTTGTCATGAACATAAGGGATGTGCTTTCTATAGCAAACCAAGCTGCATTCATTTCAAGGTTAGTGGTCATTCTGCACAGGATCTCTAAAGATGATGTGTGTATCTACTGTATATATATACACCAATGTCTTTGTCCTTGGTTTAGCAGTAGCAGTCATTTTTCTCCTTCTTAGTAGCTGGTGCAGTGCTGTGTTTTTGACTTTCAGCCTGGGAACAGAACTGATAACACCGATGTTTTTAGTTGTTGCTCAGTAATGTTTACTCTGACCAAGGGCTTTCTGAGTCTCATGCTCTGC
>JANHGB010054042.1:4507-16288 GCA_026283785.1 Coracopsis vasa
AGGCACTGGCACAGGTTGCCCAGAGAAGCTGTGGCTGCCCCATCCCTGGCAATGTTCAAGGCCAGGTTGGACAGGGCTTGGAGCAACCTGGTCTAGTGGAAGGTGTCCCTGCCCATGGCAGGCGGTTGGAACTGGATGAGCATTTGCAGAACCTCCTTGAGAAGTACTTCCACATCTAAATACCCCACAGTTACAGTCAGAGATGCTGTCCTTTACCTTAAGCAAAATTAAACATTGCAGTGAAATCAAGACAATATAAGCACATTGGCATCTTTCCCAGTAAAGGGAATATGAAGTAGTTTTTATTGTTACTGCCAAGACAGCTGTGGTTTGGATTGAAATAGTCATCGCACCCTTTTGCTATTTCTAGAAATAATGCAGCTTGCCTACCAATAACAAATGTCTAGTATTCTCTCTGGTACCAAAACACCCTGCACATTTGTTGCTATTCTGCAACACTATATCTTAACAGAAGTGCCTAATGCAGCAAATAAATGGGCTTAGCCATACAAATGGCAGGAAATTCATAACTGTCACAGCTTCACAGTTTGTGTCTGTTGTACATATGTAGGGCTTTGTCTAATTCCTCAGAGCGTTCACTTTCTGTTTTGATAACAACAGGCTTATTTTAAGATTCTTCTTCTAAAATGCCATCTTTGGGTTGCAAGGTTTCAGAACATAGCTCTGTATTAAAGCTGGAAAGAGCCTCTGGAGCTGCACTGACCTTTCTAAAGGTGTTCCCTCTGTCTGTGTGGAACAGACAAGGCACACTTCCTATGGGAGACTTCAGGATTTCTACAGGAAATCTTCAGGTTTTGCCTAAAGTTCCTGTATTTTATTTCCCTTGCTTGTGGCCTGTTTTAAATGTGAAGGGCTGGGGATGTCTCATTTAAAAGAAAGCCCCTGGATTCATATATTTATATATAGGACTATTATTGAACCTTTTGCTGCCATCTTTCACATATACTTGTGCAGTAAGCTTGGGATTTCCCTCTTCTCACTGAAGCAGTAATACTAATAATGATAGTAATGAACAAAAATAAGGCTGACTTATGCTACTGCTCTTGCTTTCTTCCAAATATCCAGTATTTACTGGTCAGCATTTGCAGGTGACATTGTTGAATGGTTCTAGGTAGGGAAACAGGGCCGGCTTGTGCCTGGTGTGGGCTTATGCCCAAGCTCAATGCTGCAGTGCAGTGGGAGAGAGGATTTTAAATGCTCAAGTCAGGTGTGACTGTTGGTGGATTTGAGTTGGAAGGGGGGCATTTAGTTGCTATATATGAAAGGAAAAAAGGTTCCATAAACTTTGTTACAAGTGTCTCCAGAGCCAGAGGTACTGACGTGGCATGAAAGTGTGGGAGGAGAAGTGAGTTACCACCGTTTTCATCCTGATCAAAGCAGCCTGTAAAAGGGGATGCAGGCTGCCTGCTCTGAGGGTGAAAAGCCTCCTGCAGAGCATAGAGATTCAGATCTCCTCCAAAACCTTCAGATACTCATTCCCCAGACATTTAAATGTTCAAGGAATTTTAGCATGTGGCTTTGCCCACTGACAAGAAATACAGAGACAAATATAAGTGAACATTGAATACCACACCTTGAAAATGAGAGAGACAGATCAAAAGGAGATGTTGAGAAAAATATGAGCTTGTATTAAAATTTGCAGGGACTGGGCCACTGAGTATCTAAATATCTGTAGCTCTGTTAATGCTGGCTGCTTCGTGGTGTAAGTTTGTTATATGCATTCTGGTTTAGTACACAGTCGGTGTAGTACAAAAGAGAGTTTTAAGTGTATAAAGAGCAGGAGGTTGTTTTTGGGTTGGTTTCTTTCTTTTTTCCTTAATCCCACTACTTAAAATCATATAGGAAGTGTGCAAATCTGAAGAGAGACTCCCAACTGGGTGTACGTGTTAAATATAGACGTAGCTATGCAGAAATCCAAGGTAAAGTCGCTGTATGGTTTGAAGTCAGTATGTGTAATGAATTATTAAAACACTGTTAAAACAGCCATTCTTTTTTTTTAACTTGAAAGCTTGGCCACTGTGCTTCTAGAGGTTATGTTAACTGAGTGCAGACTAAGGAAAGTACCTGTAGAGGAGTAATCTGACACATGCAAATAGAGAATATATGGGCTCGAGCATACCAGTTGTGACAGATGAGAATCAAACTGGAACCCACTTGTGACAGATGAGAAGCAAACTGATATAGCTTATATACTGGTATAGTATGGGGTATATATATGTAGTATATATACTGGTATAGCAATCCTGGTAGGAGTTGAGAGCAGTTCAGTTACTAATACTCAGTCCTTTGTTTTCTCTCTGTTGCCCGCAGAGATGCTTAATTGTGCTGTAAAAGATTGTTACAGGAAAGATCAGTCTACGGCTGGATTTTTTTAAAGGTTCCTTGTACACACACAGATGAGTAGCAACTTTAAGCCGTTCCTACTCTGGTCTGTAATTGAGATCCTGAGCTCTTTATCAGTAATTCGTGGCCATTTTGTGGTGTCTTACTAAGCAGGTCTTCAGCACCTGCAGAGCATCTGAGATGCAGTAAGTAGCATGCTCTAGATGGCAGTGTATTTTTAAACTATAGTAGTTGAGCTGGCTGGAATATAAGCTTGGTCATTTGAAGTGGAGTTTTGTAATGCTCTTTGCATGCCACATGCTTGCAAAGTAGAAATTCAAAAATACATTAGATTTTACAATACATAGGTTTTATATATTTACATATAGATTTTACATGCAAATACTAAGAAGAAGTCACAGAAAGCAGCAAAGAAAACAATATGGGTTTACCCTGTTTTTTTGAATAGGAAAGTGTGGGTTACTTTTTCCCCTGTAACAAGCATCAACATGTAATTCTTTGTCAATATTTCCCTGTCTCAGTGCCTTAGTGGGATTGTAATTTGGCTGTTTTGTGCTCCTCTTCTTCCATAAGCCAAGTTTTGCTGATGAGACCACATCTTCCAGACTCACACAGCCTCTCTTGCATCAGCGGTAGGTAGAGGGACTGCCTAGTGGGTAGAAAAGAAAGGAGCTGTGCAGTAGTTGTTTGCTGACTGAATGAGGCAGGTTTGAGGCAAGTGTTTTTTCCAGTCAAAAGCTAATACTGCATATGAAAAGGAGATGGAAAAAGAAATACATTGCAAACATAAAGGGGCTAAAAGAACATTTTAAATAAGCCTTAAAGACCAAAAAGAAAAGTCGTCACGGCCAGAAGGATAGCACTGTTGTTGAGTTAAATACAGTTTTTATTAGTGACACATGCTTCGTGTGCAGGAAGTGTATGCTATTCCCAAATCTACACATCAAGCATCTGCCAGTCAGGTTGTTGATCACTTCTATGCCTCATGCAGTACCTCTGACTGAACCCACTATCCACACGTCTGCTACAGCCCACTAAATGCAAATTTCTTCTCTGCAGCAACCCAGCCCAGGCGCTGACACACATACTATCCTTTATTTGCACTCATCAGGCTTTCAATATGACATAAAATCATTGTAACATAATGCATTATTAAATATGTTTCCCAGCTAAAAAGATAAACTTGACAGACTGTCAGCAAACGTTTTTGTTCTGTTGAAAAGATTTGTAAAAAGGAACCCTGGAGTACATCCACCCATTAGTGTAGCTCACCAACGAGTCAGAACAAGAAACTGCATAGAATGAGCTTGCCCTTTGCCTTGTTCTTCGGCTTGACTATACACAGAATGTGAATTTGGCTTCTGGATGTCATTTAGACAGTGATTTGTATGAGCACAGCTGAGTCTGTGGATTACTCACAAAGCCTTTCCTTGGCCTGTTTGTTGCTATTGGTGCTTCTGGGTCACCTTGATATAGTGTAGTTTTTGCACTTTCATGGATGACTAGGTATGATTGTAGATGGGAAGAGGGAAAACTAAAGTTTCTAAGAGGCTGTATGACTACTATTAGTGTGATCATGAGGATCAGTTATGAACTTGAGAGCTTACCCTGAGTTCTTAGGCAATCTTTTTCCCTCTGATTGCATCCCTTTACCACCTAAAACTGAAACCAAGAACTTCTGTGGGGCCAGGAACTCAGGATTCCTTTATCGAGGACCCCTGGGGTGTACCCTCTGAGCTAGACAGAGGCAAGCCCAAGCATCCGGCTGCTCATAGCCAGGCAGGACTTCATAATAGCCAGGTCCTGAGAACTCTTTTGCAAGATGGAGGTGTTTGGCTTCAGGGTCCCGCAGTGTTGGATCTGCCTCTTACCAGGATGTCCTTGGCCTGCCTCTGGTTCATAAGTTTCCATATCTCTCAGCTGCCTGTAAGGTTTTCTGTTTGTTTTAATGAAATGAAGTTCCATTGGTCACAAATAGATTTGGGCTTTTCTTTTTTTTCAGTTGGGGGAAAAGATAACTGTAATATCTTTTCTGTGGAAAATTGCTCCCTTTTCCTTAGAACTGGAATAACCTCTTCTGAAATGTGAGGCTTTCCCAGAGATTCGAAAATCCAGATCTTCATGGGAGCTGTTTCTAACCACATCATTGTAATATTTCTAGTAACTACTCCATTGATTGCTGTTACAAATCAACGTCACAAATACTTCTCATGTTGGTATCTGATATCCACACAAACAAATATGAATGATTTTGAGATCTTTTCCCAGGTGTGGATGCAGTTGAAAGTACATGGTGATCTCAGTTATTAACTTACACATCTGCTGCAACTCTGAAATCTAGAGGACAGGTACATGCAGATTTGTCCCCTCAGATTTACCGCTGAGAAGCTGGGAATAATGCAGCTCAGCAAAGTGAGAAAGCTTATCTACTGAGTAATGAAGCAATATCCAAGGGCAGTAATAAGCAATATTCAGTTACATGCAGGTGCACTTTTTGGTTAAAAACGGCATGGGTGTTTTGATAAAAATTCAATTACATTTCTGCACTGCACAGGACTTTAGAAAAGTGCCTGTGTAAATTGCTGGGGATATTTCTTCCTTCTTCCAAAAAGGGCAAAAAAAGGGAGGAAACTGTTTGTTTAAAACAGACCCAAGTCAAAGCCTTTCTTGTTGTTCCATTTTTATGTCAACATGGGTTATTCTATTAAAGAGGTATTTTTCATTAAAATAATACATAAATATTTCATGTGATGAATTTGTAGCCTTGAGGCTTGACTTCAGCACACACGAGCCATTTTCAGGTTTATTACCAAAACTCTTGGTGACCTGAACGAACTTCACATCCCCCAAGGAGATTCATTTGTACACGTTTAGAAACAGAAATGTCAAATGTTCTCTTCAGGTGCATGTTTCTAGCTGTGATGGAGTACCTTAGGTCAGGATTTGGCCTTGGATATTCCTTTAGGCAGGAATATCAAAGAAACTTCTGTTGTACCTTGCCATACTTCTGGCTACTAAAAATGGAGCTGTCAGCTTCCAGTTGCTAATCCATTAATTTCTATTAAAGGTTAGGGTTACTGTTGGCAAGTGACAGAGCACCCTGGTACAAACAACTGGAATGGGGGGGTTGCCTATTTAAAAAGGAGACAAAGCTTTCTTAGCGCTTTTTGGCTTCAGTACGAATTGGTTTGGAGAGGGCTTAAACCCGTTTATTTTGTAAAGTGGCCACAGTGTGGTCTCCATTTTCATTACCCTTGCTGCACAAGAAGCATTTATTTACCTGATACAGTCTTCTGTTATTACCTCTTTGGATGTAGAATGCCCTGGAGGTGGAAGAGGAAAGGTCTCTCCTTTTCCTAACCTATAGCTCACTCTGAAATCAAATCATTCCTCACTGTGAAGAGTAGCCTCTTGGCTATACAAAAACCTTTTACCCAGCATCTTTATCTGAAGATAACTTAATTGGGAAAGATTCATAACTTCTGATACAATCTTCTTGTCTTCAAGTTCAGAACAATAGCCCAAACAAATCATTTGAGATGAAGTTCCAAAATTAATCCCAAAGAATATGAGCAAAAGGAGTTCTTAGGTTAAAATAAATTGAACTGAATCATTCCATTCTTTTAAAATAGAGAAAAACTTTCAATTTCTTAATGTAATCTCTTATGTATCTCTTCTTGCTGGTAGAGGAGGGGTTCAGGTGCCTTGGCTGCCCCATCATCTGCTCGGATGTTCAACTTTATTTTGTATCTCAATTTCCTGCATATACTGGGGACAGAGGGAACATTTCCACTTAGCTGAGGCTGAAGGTAGGCATGATTTCTGATGAGTGCAATGTGTAGAGGCATCTTTCTGAGTGTGAGGAGTGCCAGGAAGTTTGGGGTGATTTGGTTGTGTTTGTGGTTCCCAGCTAAGGCTGGTCAGGCCAATAGCAGGGATTTAATTCAGAGTTCTGTACCTGCAGAACTCAAGATGCACCTCAGTGGCTTTCTCCCAGGTTATTTTGCCATGGGAGCACGGATGGGGTGCAGGTCTGGTTTTCAGGGTTGTGACCCCAAGGTTTGGCTTTTCATCAGTACTGAACATGACATCTGCATTCATTTGGATATGTTCAGGGTAAAGAGGCTGCAGAGTTCTTGTCTGTGGGAGACCCATGATCTGTGTTTAGGATATTAAATCATTCCTGTTTTGGAGAGTCACTGGGTGCAGATGTTATAACAGGGATATTGATATTGTTCAGACATCTCGCGTCAGGCAGAACATGCATTGCTTTTATAACCAGCTTATTTCAGGAGCTCATTTTTTAATATTATTTTAATTATTATTTTATAGTAACACTGAAGTGAATCACATTTGTAGGAAATAATCTGCTTTTAGCAACTATTATAACTGTTGTAATGAATCCTGACGTTACTTGCCACAACCAGCCTTATGAGGGAAGGATGTGTCAACTATGTCTTGGTGTTAGGAAGGAAAAGCCAATATAGAGATCATTCCATAGTTACCTATCACTTCATCATTCACAGCTGAAGGCAGCACACTAGGTTTGATACCTACCCTTATAAATCACTGGTCTGATCTTCTGTGTCGCTACATTGCAGACAACAATAGGGGATGTTTAGTTACTGGACCATAACTTAGCAGGTTTAATTGTGCCATTAGGGATATAAAATTTTTCCCACTGAAGAATAGCTTGCAATACAGCATGAAGTCCATTCTTATCTTGAAGATTATTGCTCTAAGCAATGAGCAGGAATTACATCTCTTAATAAGAATGGTTCTTTTTCTCTTGGTTTCGCTATCATTACTCAGTTACAGGAGTGTGCTAACAATAAGGTTGCATTGAGAATGAGAGAGGGCACAGCTGACACTTGGTATTTAAGCTCCTGACAAGTCCCTCTGAAAGTTTCCGGTTTTTCTTCAGTGGAAGCGAGCAGCAGGGCTAAGCAGAGCTTTAACACAATCAAAGCAGTGTTTTCCCCAAGGCATCAGCCATTTACCTTGTTTACTATTATCCTCTTAACTGTATCTTTTATTATCCCTTACTGTTTATCCATCCAAGAGGACGGTTCCTCAGCACTCTGAATTAATTATTACCCAAAGTTAGTTAATTCCTATTGTTACAGGAAGTTTTACCAATCTTTATTGAGAGGTATTACCAACTTGTTTTGCTGTTATTGCAGCAGAGCTTAGTGTTGCATCTAAACTAAAACAATTCAAGCAAGCTACTGTAGTATTCTCACTTGAGAGAAATATTATTTAATAGATCAAAAATGTGCTTTTAACTTTTTTTCTGAATAACAAATTCTTTATAGTTTCTGTGAGAACTAAGAACATATCAGCAACCCATGGGTTTATTTTGTTCTATCAAACCACCCTCCCAAACACAAGTCTTGCCTGCCTGTATTTCTACAAAGTTAGATCCTACCTTTCCCTTCAGGACTTCAAAAAATGAGATGAGAATACTCAAGATCCTTCAAGTTATCTTCAGAAAATCCAACTTAAACATTCACAGGGAAAATCTGTCTTTCAAAGCTCATAGAATTCTGCTTTGCTCATTGACCTTGCATGCTGTTTCACATAGTGTTTCTCTTTGCACCTCTAATATCATTGTAGTGTTGCAGAATTAGTGCAGGTTTGTACTGTTCTGGGTCGCTGTCATATTCTCACCCCCAAAAGCATTGGGTTGTTGAATAGAAGCTGGGCACATGTTTGCCTGTGTACAGGATCTCCTCATGTTAACAAAACTTAGAACCAAAACCAAACAAATTGAGGGACTGAAAAGTCAAAGAGAACTTAGCTTGAATGTGAGATTAAATTTGGCAGTTTTTATAGGTGGTGATAATTTTCTGATGTAAAGCAATTAATCTTCTGTCTCCCTGAGCATACATGTATTAGGAAGGAAGAACCAACCAAGAAGTATTTGAATATTGGTGCATGTTGCTCTATAAAGCTCTATCGGTGCATGTTGGTCTATAAAGGTGTTTAAGATCTTTGCACTTGATGTGTAGCATATAAACAGCTATGTCATATGTAATGTTTGGTTTTGATTTTAGTTTTGTTTTTTTAATGAAAGGTCTGAGCCCTTCGGATCTCCCAGCAAGCAGCCCACCTCTTCCTCCTGGTTACTCTGCTTGGAACTTGACCTGGGTCATGAGAGACACATCCCCTTTCTTCTCCCATAGAGGACGACACAGTGAGTAGCATTTATATGTTAACCTCCAGAGGCTGTAACTGCCTGTGAATACTGGTATACTACTGGAGCAAAACAACACAAGCCAAATGATGCATGATAAAATATCTGTTCTGTCAGCCCCTGAAGGCACTATTAGGTCCTATGGCCCTTTACCAGGTTTCCCTGGGGTCTTCCCCACCCTGCCCATAGGCCCAGGAGTCCCATTTCAGCACAAAACGACATGGCCTTGGCCATCACTATCTCTACAGAGGTACCTGATGGCCTGGGCTGCTCCAGCCTGCCGTGCTCCTCAAAAACAAGGGCCCAGACTGTAATATTTGAGGGGTGTGTTGGAATCCAGTGTTACTATAAAGACAGATGTGTACCAAACTGACTTTTTCTTGCCATCTCCTTTTGTAACTCCTATCCCTTCCAAAATATGGGAATCTGTTTTCATCTGTTCTCTGGTATGACCTATTTACTGACTATCCATAGCCATTCCACTGTGAAATACGATGGTCGCAGTTAGGACTGGACTGCATAAGGCAATATCATGCAATCCAGAAAGTGGCTGAAGTAGGAGGATATATCTACTATATATCTACTACCAGTCTCTATGAGGAGAGATAAGGTGCTGAGAGGCTAATAAGATTTACTCACCCCAAGCCTGTAATTATCTGCTTGAGGGAAAAGTTTGACCTACCTATATGAAGGAGTCCCATATTTCTTCAAATTTATGTTGCAGCCTTTTATGTGTGCAATATATATTCTTTCCATTGGCATACAATATCTGCTTCTAGCTGTTGTATCTGCTTGAATGATGAGGACACACCAATTTCATTCTGGAAGGGACAGTAGTACAATCCTTTTTTCCTCACTTGTTTTTCTCAGAAGTTGCAAGAATGATTTTTAATTTAGCCTAAACTCTTCCAGTTTCTCAGTAATACTGTACTAAAGGAAGCCTTTGTTCTTAAAACCTAAAAGCATTGATTCCATCTGACAGCATCACATGGAGATAAATGTACTGCATCTAAGCAAAAATGATTTATTATGATTTTAGCTGGTTGCACAAGACCAAATTCTACCATATCCCAACCATCTGTTTTGCAAGGAAATGCAGGATTTTGATGAGGTGTTACACAAAATACAATCTTCACTCAGGACAGGTCTAAGCTGATCTATCCTTCAGTAGGTGTAATTCAGGGCAGATACCTTGAAATTACTGGAGAATCTTGAAGAGGGACAGCAGTAATTTGGGTTTTTTCTAGCTTTGCAGTTTAACATTGCCAAAAGTTGGCAGAATCTCCTTCAAATTAAACGGGTAGCAGTGGCCTAAGAGGACAAGTCTTAAAACTCCTATTCTCTATTCTTCTGCATTCCTGCAGCTTATATCCACCTGAATGCTTATTAGTAAACTTCCCAGAAATGTAGATTTCTGTTCAGAACTGCTATGAGCATGACAGGGATGGACAGTGCCTTTCAGCAGCTGCTTATTGGCTCTGGATCTAAACAGCTTTGTGAAAGTCATGCAGGGGCCCAGTAGAGCAAAGCAGAAGACAAAGTTAGACCATGCAAGCTCTAGGCGAGTAACCTTGTCCCAGGACTACCCCTGCCTTCTGATTGAGTGGTTAATCCAAAATCACACACTAAAGCATTAGCAGAAATAAAACCCAGCAGTCCTTCACTACTGTGTGAAGAAAAACACTACTAAATGTTTTCCTCTTCTGCCAGAAGCTTTCATCACCACTCCCAGTGTGACTGTGATTGCAGAGCCCTCAATAAAACTTCTATCAAAACTTTGTTTGCCTAATCATCTGAAAGGACCCATCTCATTAACTGGCTGACACTGCTGAAGTGGGGCAATATTAGTTGTCTTAATTACTTTTTCCCTATGTTCCGCTATTGGAGAAATCTCTTTGATTGAAAGGCTGAGTAAATTGACATGGAGGGTCCCTCTTCCTTCGCCAGACTCAGTTTTCTGCTCCTTTGCTCAGAATTAAAAGCTCTGACAGACTGCCTTTAGTAGTTCTGGCAGGAACAGTGCTTCATCAGAAATTTGAAACTATATGCAGCAATCCCAAAAGATAATCACTGGCACAACAGGATACTTGAGAGTGATGCATTCATAACACTTTTCTTCTATTTTGTCTAGAGGTTTCTAGATTTGTCTCTATCCAAGCATTGATTAATCATCTACCATCTCAGAGATGTAAAATCCATCTGCCTTTCAGAAAATAAAGTCTTAAAAAGCCACATGAAGTCAAAATTATCTGGGAATTTAGCCTGCAGGGCAGGAGGAATCTTTAAATCTCCATATTTTTGTGTTTTCTTTTGTTCTCTTTGAAGTACACTCAGACTATTTCCTGTCTAGAAACAAACTTTTAATGCATTCTGCATATGTGGACTTACGGTGGTGTATTAATCTCCCATTTGCAGCACTGATGGAACTCTGTCCTCGGGCTTACATGATTAACTGCACCCAGCCACATATTTCATTTCTTGTCCTGGTTGGTTGAATATTAATTTTCTCTTCTATATAGGTGTTGTATAAGAAATCAATTGTCTACTGCATGAAATCCATTAAGCTTCTGTAACAGAGGTTCCAGACGGCAGGTGCCCCTTAAGGCCTGGAAGCTTTCATGCAGTTAATGTACCCATCTCTGTCCCATCCTCTACTTTCCTCCAGGCCAACCAACAACCCTGAACCGGGAACATGATCCCAGCAGGGTATGGCAGCAACTGCCGAAGGTGCTATCAATTGGAAAAAAACCCAAATGCAATTCAGCCCATCTAAATTCTGTTTTTAAAGAAGAACACGTTTCATGAGAACAACAGGTATAAGGCTTGCCATATTGGGCCATTTGGGAAATAGGAGATGCCTTTTGCTTTTTAACTCTTCTTATGCCACTGTTCTGAACTAGCTTTATGGAAAATACAGAAGTACCTGTCTCAGGCTGTTTAGGAAAGTTTAGAAAGTAGAAAGTTTAGGAAATAGTGGTGTTTTGAATACCAAAGTTAACTGGGAATAAAACTCCAGGGAAAACTGCAGATCTGGCTACCAAATGACTGGTGTGGTTAAAAATGTTCGGCAGAGGAGGAGTATATCCCTTTAAGAGTGCGTAATTATTCACAGTTTTGATTTAATAGGTACTAAAAGCATAATCCAAAGTATGGCCTCTATTAACAATTTATTAATAATTTCACTCAGCTCTATGTCTTCAGAAAACTCATTTGACAGGGCT